>VRLP01008404.1:0-16842 GCA_009660295.1 Lophius piscatorius
ACATGCAATAATCCAGTAACATTCATTAATCCAGTAACGTGAATGAATCCAGTAACATGCATTAATCCAGTTACATGCATTAATCCAGTAACATGCATTAATCCAGTAACATGCATTAATCCAGTAACATGAATTAATCCAGTAACATGCATTAATCCAGTAACATTCATTAATCCATTAACATGTAATAATCCAGTGACATGCATTAATCCAGTAACATTCATTAATCCAGTAACATGCATTAATCCAGTAACATGCAATAATCCAGTAACATGCATTAATCCAGTAACATGCATTAAAGTGAGAGGGATGTATAAAGAGGGACAGAGAGAGGAAGAGAAAAAAGCCTAGTGCATCATGGGAGATCCCCCAGCAGTCTAAACCTATAGCAGCATAGCTAAGAGCTAGTTTATGCCAGCCTTAGTTATAAGTTTTATCGTAAAGGAAAGTTTAAGCCTACTTTTAAATGTAGAGAGGGTCTCTGCCCCCCATAGCTGAAGGTTCTGGCTTCATTCTACTTCTGGAGACTCTTGGACTACAAGTAACCCTATATGCTGGAAGCTCAGAGTTCTGGTTGGACTGATGGAACGATGAGCTTCTTCAGATACGTTGGTTCTGACCGTTAAGGGTTTTGTACGTGAGCAGAAGGATTTTGAATTAGATTCTAGATTTTACCAGGAGCCAATGAAGGGAAGCTAATACAGGAGAGATATGTTCTCTTAACCTGGTTCTAGTCAGCACACGTACAGCAGCGTTCTGGTTCAGCTGGAGGGGCTTCAGAAACTTTTTGGGACTACCTGCTAGTAGGGCATACGGTAATCAAGCCTTGAAGTAACAAATGTATGAGCTAACTTTTCTGAATCTTTTTGAGACAAAATGTGCCGTATTTTAGAAATATTACGCCGATAAAAAAAAAAAGAAGTTCTAGAAATCTGTTTTATAATGGAGTCAAAGGTCGTTTCCTGATAATGTTTCCTAGGGAGCAAATATAATGTGAATAATATTGGTCCAAGCACAGATGCCTGGGGAACTCCGTGAATAACTTTGATCTGTATGGAGGATTCATTGTTAACAAATACAAAGTGCCCGCTCGCTGACCTGAGGGTCCTGATGTATAAGACCCGCTAGCTGACATGAAGGTTCTGTCGTATAAGACCCACTCGCTGACCTGGAAGTTCTCCTTCTGCAGTGGACCCTCATGTTCAGTACTCGGCTGTCAGCAGCTTTGTGTTCCTGCGGTTCTTCGCCGTGGCGGTTCTATCTCCAAACTCTTTCCAGCTCCGTTCCCATCATCCCGTGAGTAGAAGGCCTCAGAACCACTACTCAGCATTTAAGAAGTGTGATGTTACATAGTGACGCTATGGTTTTCCTTCATTCCAGGACCCTGAGGTTTCACGGACCCTCACACTCATCTCCAAAACCATCCAGACTCTGGGCAGCTGGGGGAGTCTGTCCAAGAAACTGGTAAGAGGAGGAGCCGCGCCGCGATTCTTCTTCAGAGTCTCTGTGGTGTCTGTCTTACAGATGAAACCAAAATCTGAGCAGAACCAGGATCTGGGCTGAGGAGGAAGTTGCTGTCTGCTGTTTGTTACTTGTTCATTTATCTCTTTCAGTCCAGCTTTAAGGAAACCTACATGTGTGACTTCTTCAGATCCTTCCAGGAGGACAAGTGTATCGAGAAAGTCAAGAAGGTAAGGTCCTCTGCTTTCTGATCCAACCTGGACCATGACATAAGGCCGTGACATCATCAACTCTGTTTTCCAGTTTCTGGATGAGATTTCCTCAAACGTGAGTAAAGAGTCCAGCAGGCTGGACGACGCAGTGGTTCTGAAGGAGGGGTGAGTGTTGAGTATCAGAACCAGATGGCTTTGAGAGCTGTAGCCATCATCTCTGAATAATAAGGTTATACAGATTTATTAGATGTTTGAACCTCATTCAGATATTTGTCCTTCTAGAGAGGTCCAGAAACGAGCCCAAGGCAGGAAACGCCTCGGGAAGAAAACCTTCAAGAAGAGGTGGCTGAGGGTGACGAGCAGAGAGCTGACCTACCACAAGCAGAAAGGTGACATCTCCTCTGCTGGAACCTGCAGCATGAGGCTCCATTGTCAGTGAAGGTCCACTGACTGGAAGGTCAAAGGTCGTCCTCGGCACAGATTCTATACCAGAACTCATGGCTACTGATGGATCGGAGTTTGAGGTTCTGATGGATCGGTGTGTGTGAGGTTCGGGATGAGGACAGAGATGTTTTTGGACCTTGAATAGAGAGTTGTGCTACTAAAGGACCAGGTCGACCCAATTAGTGTTAGAGAAGGGAATATTAAATCACCAGTCTGACCCAAAGTCAGTACAACTTCTGCCAGATCATTATGTCCAGTCAAGAACCAGAGGAGACCTTGGATCAGTTGACGCTGCTTTGGTTCTGATGAAAGCGCCACCAGGTGGACAGGAGAGGTAACAGCAGGACAACCCTCAGAAAGGTTCTGGCTCTGCAGGTGGAGGCCACAGACCATTTCTCTCTCCCCATCCTTCCTGACTGATTCTTCTCTAGTTTTGGATTCTGCTGGTGTCCTTGTCTCTACTGGTACCAGGATGTGGTACCTGCAGCCCATTCAGGTGGACCAGCCCCTCCAGGATGGAACATCCATACATGCCGTCACTAGAAGGTCTGCTGTGTCTCCAAGTACAGACCAGGAGCGTGGAGGAGATACTGGGAGACGGGCCGGTACACCAAGAGAGCTGGACAGGACCGTAGAAGGACAACAACCCAGCAGCAGCACCGGTACCTGCTCCTCAGGATGAGGAGGACCAGGAGGAGCTCTGTCGGATCCTTACAAGATGACCCCCAGCAGCAGCTGGGGTGATGTTTCTGAGCAGACACCTCATAGAACCATACACCATGAGGATGGTATGAGGATCCAACTCACAGCCCAGCACCATGCAGCTGGACTGATGTTCTCCAGACAACACCAGGATGGGCAGGTTCTCCATTGGTTTCCCGTTCTCCTCACGGATGAGCGCGGGTTCTGACTCAGCTCACGTGATAGACGTGAAAGAGTCTGGAGACGCGTTGGTGAAGGTTGTGCTGCCTTAAACATCCAGCAGGACCGGTTTGGTGGTGGATCAGTGATGTTCTGGGGAGGCAGATCCTTGGAGGGTCTCACAGACCTCCAGGTGTTAGCCAATGGTACCTGACTGCTGTTAGGTACCAGGACGAAACCCCCAGACCCACTGTAAGACCTTGCACCGGTCCAGTGGACCCCAGATGTAGAACAATGTAGAACGAAACTCAGACTCCCTTAATTCAATAAAAAGGCAAAATACCCATGAGCCTCAATATTATGACCACTAACTGTTGACATCAGAACATCATTTATCATCTGGTTACCATGGTTACCTGGCAGTGGGTGGGATATAGTAGGAAGTATGTGAACATTATGTCCTGAAGTTGATGTCGGAAGCGGGAAAAATGATTGAGAGGATCTGAGAGACTACGACAAGGACTAAATTGTGATATCTAGAGGACTGGGTCAGAATCTCCAATATATGAGGGAGGGGATTGTATTGTTATGGCTGATGATGGAAGTCAATTGGTGAAGCCAAATTAACCATCAGTGTGATCTACAGGTGTACTTAGTGAGGAGAAGATGCTGGTACCTCATAGTCTTTGATCCACAGGAACCACTAGTCAAGCCAGCAGACCCAGCTGTGTGTTTGATTCTGTTAGAGACTGAAGAGGTTCTGTGGCGGGTCACCTGTGAGAACATCCGACAGCCTCACCATGAACCATGGGGGGGAAATGTTGAATGTTGTTGAGTCCAAACCTGACTGAAGATTCTTCTAGGAAAGCTTGACTTTCAGAACAAATCCATCCAGAACCGTGCATCTGCTGCTGTTCTTCTTCTCCTGATGCACATTAATTACCATCATCTCTGTTTTCCAGGGAAAGAGGCTCTTTCCATCGTGAACATCAGAAACATTCAGGCCGTGGAGAAGCTGGATGAGAGTGCCTTCAACCGCAAAAATGTAAGCCACTTCCCGACCTGGTCCCATCTGAACTTTGACCCGTTTGATCTCAGAACGTCATCCCAGAGATTGTTTGCCAGCGAGACGGAGAAAACATGAAGATAAGTGTTGGTTGTCTGATGACCTACTGCGGACCCCCTGTAGACGTCGTCTCTCCATTGAAGAATTGAAGTTTCTGGAAGCATTTTAGACATGAATCGGTTTTTGAAATGAAATCATTCACGCGTTTGATGTCATAATGTGAAAGAAATGATTCTCAGACTGTTGTAGATGAGATGTTTCATAAATCTTCAGGTGCCTTCATCTCCTTGTGGTCACAGAGACATCTAAATGAGACTCGAGGAACAGCAGCGCCGCTCTACTAACCTGCTGCTCTTCTGCCAGATGTTTCAGGTGCTCCACTCTGAGAAGCCTCTGTACCTGCAGGCAGGAAACTGTGTGGAGGCCAGTGAGTGGTTAGAGGTCCTGGGTCAGGTCATCCGGTGCAATGAGGGACGTCTGGCCTCCTTCCATCCGTCAAACTACACCAGCGGAGCCTGGCAGTGCTGCAGAACCCAGAGCAGCATCGCAGCAGGATGTAGACCCTGCACCACGTGAGTCGTCCTCCATCTCATCAACATCTGCCCACAGATCCTCATGTTCACTTCTCCTCCATCTCTGCTCCTTAGACCGGGAGAAGATCTGCTCACAGCTCTCTTGTTTCAGAACCATGGTGGCCAACTTGCAGCTGGACATCGACTGTGACCGGGAAACAGAGCGGATCTTCTCCCTTCTCTCTTCCAACGACACAAGGCTCCACAACATGGAGGGTCAGTAGTTTGATTACCTGCGGCTAGTTTTCAGTGTTGGCAGCCTGTTTGATGTTCCATCCGTTTCTCTGTGGACGTATCTGCAGCAGGCTGGTCAAAGGTCAGTGAGACATGATGAGTCAGCAGTTTGCACAGCGTTTTCACGTGCTGGTTTAGTGGCTCCAGAGCCGAAACCATTTTTTGTCTCCGTCCCAATCTTGAAGATTTATGTTCTCCTTCAGAAGTTCATATCAGGTGGTTAAAATACTGTCAGAGCAGTCTGAGCTCAAACAGAACTATCCCTTTCCCCAGTAGAACCCTGCCCTTACACTCCACCATATGTTCCCTGTCTTTAGATGCATGTGCCAGTCTGGCGGTCTACCAGGGCCCTCAACACGAGCAGGAGGAGAACTCCAAGTTCACGATCCACGAACCCAAAGAGACCTTTCAGACACTCAAGCAGCTCAGAAACATCATGGAAGACCTTCAGAGGCAGCACAACATCAGGAAGGACAGCACGGCCCAGTACGGGAGCCTGTGAGTCTGAACCGCTGTCACCGTGGGTTCAAGACATCCCATAATATTCACAGTCTCTGCTGTCACTATGAGTTCCATCTTCTTCTTCTTCTTCGGTCTGTTCTCTACCTCTCATCTGTTTGTACTCCTGCCTACTTTCTTCATCTCTCTACGATCCCACTTCTTCTCTAACCTTTTCCTACTTACACTCTCCTGATCGTCTCTCCTCTTTCCAGATGACACACCTTCCTACCTGTCTCCCTGATCTTATGTGCTGTGGTTGTCCAGTCATCCAGCAGTTCTTCTCTATCACCCACAGCCTCAACAACACTCACACACAGTCTCTCTCTCTCTCACACACACACACACACACACACACACACACACACACACACAGTCTCTATCTCACACACACAGACAGTCTCTCTGACTCACACACACAGTCTCTCAGACACACAGTCTCTTTCACGCACACACACAGTCTCTCAGACACTGTCTCTCTCACAGAAACACAAAGTCTCTCTCACACATACACATACACACTGTCTCTCACACACACACACAGTCTCTCTCTCACACACACAGTCTCTCAGACACTGTCTCTCTCACAGAAACACAAAGTCTCTGTCACACACACAGACAGTCTCTCTGACTCACACACAGTCTCTCGCACATACACACTGTCTCTCTCTCTCTACATAAACATACGCATACACACTGTCTGTCTCTCTCTCCCACACACACACACACACACACACACACACACACACACAGTCTCACCTCCTCCATTCTTCACATACTGCCCCTTCAGAATCACCCTACCTCATTGTGTACCCTCCTCCAATACTTGTTGCCTTGTTGCCTTTCCTCCTGGTCTCCTGGACACACGGTATCTCTACCTTCCTTCCCTCCATCATCCCAGCGAGCTCTCTACCTTTTCCTGTCGTTGGGCCAATATTTGAAGTTCCAGCTTTCACCGCGACACTGTATCCTTTCCTCATCTGTCACTGTCTCCGGGCCCGTCTCCTCCCTCTCCCTCTTCTTTTTCTTCTACCAGCATACATACAGCCCATAATACTCAGAGTTTCTGCTGCTCTTTGTTTCAGGGACAACCCCATCGTGGGTAGAACCTCATAACCCAGGCCCCACCAGCAGTAGCCTGTCCACCACAGAGAACCCAAACATGGTTGGGTCAGAACCAAACACCCTGAGGTAACACCTCACGAGTGCGATACGGCACTAACAGCCCAATAGCCGGAACCAGAACCAGCATGAACTTTACTAGGATCCTGGAACTGGTAGGACATTTCTACTGGCAGTGTCCCGCCTCACCTCCTCCTTCTCCAAATAGCAGCTTTAAAAGACACTCTCCTCCTCGCTGTCAGGTCTGTCCTCTCCGACGTCTCCAGCTGTGAGGAACATCAGAAAGTTCAAGAAAAGGCTGCTATTTTTTCGTTCTCATCAGCTGTGATGGTGTCCCAGCATCTTCATGTCGGATCATCTCGTCACGTTTGTGTTCCTCCTCTTCTGAACTTGTGGTGTGTTTGTGTCAGAGGGGAGAGGAGAGGGTGAGACCCGTCTGCCTTACTCTGATGGAACCATTCAGAAGCACTTTAATCATCTGGAGATCCCTAGTTGGACCCACACAGATACCTGGTATCAAATACTCGGATACCAGGTATCATCTTCTCCTCTGGGATCAGTTTCATGATCCAAATATTCAGAGCTCTGAAGATATTTTTTGGACCAAAGACTTTTTCTTCGGTTTAACTTGAAAAAAAGACGTAATGTATTTTGATACAAATGTTTTAAAGTGGTTTGTCCGTCTTTTCGTGAGTCCTGATATAAATATGTTTGTGTTCACCTTCTGGACTCTTCAGTCTCTGTAGTCCAGCCGACTGCGGGAAGAAACTTCACAGGAACAGTTCTGATGGTTCTGATGATCCGTCAGACTCATATGTTTCATGTTTTTATGTTTTATTTTAAGGATGGTGGTGTTGAAGAGAAAGTTGAACTTCATTTCAGGGCCGAAGCACGTTGGTGCTGATGGTTCTGGCGGTTCAGGAGAACTGTTCCATCTGGTTGTCACATTTATAACATCCACGTCTAAATTTTTTACAATATATTTTTCTAATTCTTGATTTATCTCTTGCTCTTCTGCTGTGGGACCCCAACTCTGTGACCCTGACCCAGTCTGCTGCTCTTAGAAATAAACTCAGTGATGAGTGTTGGTTCAGTGAGCTGGAGAACTGGTGCCAGAACACATATGAACAAAGAGACAGCAACTTTATCTGGATCAGAACCAGGACATGAAGCTCCGCCGGGACATCCTTGAACAGCTAACACATTCTGCTGGTCTAATCAATAAGGGCTTGAGAACTAGGAGTCCTAGACACTGATATGCCATAATATTATAACCACGGACTGATCATCTCATTCTGGCTGGGTCAGAACACCTTTAGAACTGCAGCTTTTGGTGGGTGATACTGGTCTGCAGTTGTTAGAACTGACGAAAGTGGTCTAAGGAGGGACAGTCAGGGTCTTTGATGGTGGTCTGTGGTGGCGTCCTGTAAGGTCAGAGGTCAAACACATGTTTGTTTGAATTGGAAGTCTAATATTTTATTCCTCAGAGAAGCTTCAGCTCTCGGTACTGATCTGGGTCCTGGTGCTTCTCAGTCAAGTCCGTTTCTGTTGTGTGATGGGATGTAACTGCTGTCAGTGGAGGAGAACCATAAGGTCCAGTAACTGTTTCCAACAGCAGGAAGAAGTTTAGACAGAACCTCAGACTGAATCGGAGACACCGGTTCTTAAATTCAAACTGTGTTTAATCAGAATTTAAGCTGCTCCGATTCTAAACGTCCGCATGAAAGACAGAAACCATCTGAAACGACCGAATGGACCCCGGACCAGAAGTGAAGACACACACAGTCTCTCACACACAGTCTCTCACACACACACACACACATTGTCTCTCACATAGACACACTGTCTCTCTCACACACAGACACACTGTCTCTCACATAGACACACTGTCTCTCTCACACACAGACACACTGTCTCTCACACACAGTCTCTCACACACACACACACACATTGTCTCTCACACAGACACACTGTCTCTCTCACACACAGACACACTGTCTCTCTCTCACACAAACACACAGACACACTGTCTCTCACACAAACACATTGTCTCTCACATAGACACACACTGTCTCTCTCACACACACGCTCACTGTCTCTCACACAAACAGTCTCTCTCTCTCACACACAGACACACTGTCTCTCTCTCTCACAGACAGACTGTCTCTCTCTCACATACACACACAGTCTCTCTCAGACACACAGTCTCACACACACACACACACATTGTCTCTCACATAGACACACTGTCTCTCACACAGACACACTGTCTCTCTCTCACATACACACACAGTCTCTCTCACACACACACACACAGTCTCTCTCACACACACACACACAGTCTCTCTCACTCACACACACAGTCTCTCACACACAGTCTCTCTCTCACACACAGACAACTGTCTCTCTCAGACTCACACACAGTCTCTCACACACACTGTCTCTCTCTCACATACACACACAGAGTCTCTCACACACACAGTCTCACACACACACTCTCACACTCACACACAGTCTCTCTCACACACAGACACACTGTCTCTCTCACATACACACACAGTCTCTCACACACAGTCTCTCACACTCACACACAATCTCTCTCTCTCACACACACAGACAGTCTCTCGCACTCACACACAGTCTCTTTCACGCACACACACACAGTCTCTCACACACTGTCTCTCTCCCAGAAACACAAAGTGTCTCTCACACACACATACACACTGTCTCTCTCTCACACACACGCACACTGTCTCTCTCAAACACATACACACACAGTCTCTCTCTCCCTCTGCATAAACACACACACACACACTGTCTCTCTCATATACACACACACACACACTGTCTCTCTCTCTCTCTTACACACACATACACACACACACTGTCTCTCTCTCACACACACACATATACACACACACACAGTCTCTCTCTCCCTCTACATAAACACACACACACACACACAGGAGGTCCTGGTGTCTGAGGCGTATCAGATTTAAAAGATTTCATATTTAATCATTTTAATATTTCACAGATTTAGAGCTGGTTGATGATCCTCATGCTCACCTTATCAGACTTATTTCATTATACATTTTCCAGCTGAACATAAAATAAAAGGTTTGATTACAGCAAGATGAAAACAGATTATTATCATCATTATACCATTATATTTCTGCAAGAACGGGAGGAATCAGGGGTGTCTGTGAGGAGCAGAGGGGATCAGGGGTCTCTGTGAGGAGCAGAGCGGGGGATCAGGGGTCTCTGTGAGGAGCAGAGCGGGGGATCAGGGGTCTCTGTGAGGAGCAGAGGGGATCAGGGGTCTCTGTGAGGAGCAGAGGGGGGATCAGGCAGCATTTCCTTCTGTTGCAGGGAAACATACCAAAGTCTGGGTGAAAGAGAGAGAAGGAATAGTTAGACCACAGTTTGATCTGGTTATAATTCATCCGACAATAGACCCCAACACCACCTCCTCTGCCAGACCAAAGGCTCCTCCTCCGCCGGAGCAGAGGCTGTCGTCAGTCGTCAAACATGAACAGTAAATGTTCCAATCTGCTGGAATCTTCGTGTCATCGGATCGAAACCGTCAGCCTTGAGAAGATCCGTCGGTCAAAGTAGGGTTTTGAAGAATGACCCTTGACTCTCCAGTAAAACGTCCCCGGGGTTCACGGCGCTGTGATTAACGGATCATAGCGTAAACCCATTTCAAGCATGTAAAACATGCAAAACCAAAAGGAAACCCGGCCCGGGACTTCACTGAACCTACAGTTTGATATCTGTGCCAATTCTGGTGGAGGTTTGTTCAGTGTCGTCGGCCCAGTGGAGGCGACTGTAAAACTCTATTTAAATTATCGTACGCCCATCAGTTGAGATAAAAAATGTCGGAAAATGAATGAGATTCTGATGACATTCGTCTGGAGGCAAACGGACCTCCAAACATGGACCTCATCAGCTCTACTTTAAAAAGTAAGCAGAAAAATCTCACTCTTCAATATTTAACTTTTCCACAGAAAACAATATCTTGGGGTTCTGACTCATTTTAACAGAATGGTGGGCAGGCTCTGGATCAGTCCGTCTGGTTCTGGTACAGAGGGTTTTGTCTATGTAGTCCTCCAATCACCACACTCCCGTGTTCTGATCGGGCCACCCATGTTCAGCTAGATACATCTGTTCTTTTTAACCATGAGTAGACCCTGAACAGGAAACTGGACCAATACCAGGGTTCCTTTTAACCCAGTTTTTACCAGCAAAACTGGATGTGATGAAATTAAAGAGTCTTAAAAATCAAACTAAAATATTGAATGTCGTAATAAAACAACGACAAATGACAACTTTTATTTTGAAAATAAGAGGAACGACAAAAACAACTAAAATGTGAAAACGCGTGTGATGTCGCGTTTTTGGTTTCTCGTGATGTCACGTGTGATGTTGCTTGTGTGGTTTCTCGTGTGAAGTCACGTGTCACGTTGGGGGTGTGATGTCACGTGTGATGTCGCATGTGTGATACCTCGTGTGATGTTGGGCGTGTGATGTCACGTGTCATGTTGGGGGTGTGATGTCACGTGTGATGTCGCATGTGTGATACCTCGTGTGATGTTGTGTGTGGTGTTGGGCGTGTGATGTCACGTGTGATGTCGCGTTTTTGGTTTCTCATGTGATGTTGCGTGTGGTGTTGGGCGTGTGATGTCACGTGGGATGTCGCCTGTGTGATACCTCGTGTGATGTCACATCTGATGTCAGGCATGTGATGTCGCGTGTGTGATGTCACGTCTGATGTCGGCCGTGTGATGTCACGTGTGATGTCATGCGTGTGATGTCACGCGTGTGATGTCACGCGTGTGATGTCACGCGTGTGATGTCACGTGTGTGATGTCATTGTGATGTCGTGTATTTTTTGTGAGTGTGTATTTGTAAAACGTGTGTTTGAGTGTGTATGTTTTGTTAGAGTGTGTATTTGTACTGTTGTGCTGGAGTGTGTGTTTTTTGTGTGAGTGTGTGCACATGAGAGCGTTGTCTGCATACTGACCGGGTGGAGCTGATAGGCGGTGTTTGTGTCGGCGTCTGTCAGCAGAGGAGCTGTGGGACACGATGCTGGGCTCCAAGCGGGCTCCACCAGAACCTCACCAAACCTCTGATCCAATACAAGAAGGAAAACAGACCATCAGTTCTGGATCCAAACAGTCGGTATGAGGTTCTGT
Source organism: Lophius piscatorius (assembly GCA_009660295.1). Lineage (NCBI taxonomy): Eukaryota > Metazoa > Chordata > Actinopteri > Lophiiformes > Lophiidae > Lophius > Lophius piscatorius. The sequence goes on from VRLP01008404.1 coordinate 11,666, forward strand.
TCTCCTGACATCCTTCATGTTCAGCCGGCTCTCTGTTTGAATACGATTCTGTTCCTCTGGTTCCTTCCTGCTTCTGTTTCACACACCCTCCACCCACCATCGCCCTCCACCCACCATCGCCCTCCATCTCCTTCAACCCACCCACCACTAGGCTCTGGGTAATGGAAGACGGCACTGAGTCACAGAACAAAGCAGTCGGAGCATCTCAGACTTCCTGACTCCTCATCTCTCCTCGTTCTCTCGCGCTGAGATGATCTGAAGGGTTCAGCACGACGTCCAATCACACAAACCTGTAGTGAGATATTTATATTCAGAGCCAACAGAATGGACTTCTTTACATCGTTTTGTTTTAATCACGAAACCCTGAATTTAGTCAGAATCTTCTTATGGGCCGTCTGAGAAACTGTAAATCTAAAAATATAACTACTTAATGAAAACTGTAATCTACGCCTCCGCTGACATCAGCTGACCCCTTGTGGGTGGTCCATCTGAAGAACGCCTGAGCTCCAATGAGGTCCAAATAGATACATTTCACAAACTGTCAGTGTCCTCGTCTTCAAGCTGATGAACTGTCGAAGCTCCTCTGGGGTGCCATCAGCCAGATGGTTGAAGAACACTTGGACGAAGACAATACAAAAGATATATTTTCATGTGGACTGACCCTGTTGGAGGTCTGCAGCAGAAAGAAGACGGACCGCTTCATCAACCACAGCCAGAAACTTCTGAGATCATAGAGACTCAAATGGAGGAGCAGCTATGGACTGATCTATGGTCCAGAGTTAAGACTGATGGTTCATAAACCAGACTGATAGTCAAGAGTAAATACTGCTGGTCCAGAGTCTGGACAGATGGTCCAGAGTACAGACCGATGGTCCAGATTCTGGACAGATGGTCCAGAGTGTGGACAGATGGTCCAGAGTACAGACTGATGGTCCAAAGTATGGACTGATGGTCCAGAGTACAGACTGATGGTCCAAAGTCTGGACTGATGGTCCAGGATCATACTAAAGGTCACAATTCAAGGCGGAAAGAGGGAAAACTTTCGAGGACTGATGAGAGTTCAGGGAGTCTGATTGCATTTAATGAAGATACACTGTTATAAAACTGAAAATATTACAAAGACACTTTTTATCTAAAGACGAACCTCCTCAACCTCATTGAATTCATTTTTAACTATTTTCTTATTCTGTTTTTTAACGGCAGCTGCACTTCTCAAAAACAACTGATTGGACCTCCATCACAGGTAGAGCTTCGTCATCCCAGGTGTACACCAGCCCTCAGTCCTCACCTGTTCCTCAATCTTCCCCAGTCCTCACCTTTCCTCAGTCCGCACCTATTCCTTGCCTCACCTGTTCCTCATTCCTAACCTGCTCCTAAGTCCTTACCTGTTCCTCAGTTCTCACCTGTTCTCAGTCCTTTCCTGTAAACTGCTTTGGATTATGATGATTTTCTGTGTCCTTGATTTTTGCTTCAACTAATTGGATGTTCAGTTTAATAGTTCTGAAGTTTGGATCACAGACCCGCTGTGTTCTTGGACCTTGAGTCCATCAACATTTCAGTCCAGGAAGCGGCAGGTCTTCAGCCTTAGACCAGTCCATTACGGAGCAGGTCTTCAGCTTTAGACAAGTCCACGAAGGAGCGTTCTTCAGCTTTAGACCAGTTTCTGAAGCAGCAGGTCTTCAGCCTTATACTAGTCCAATAAAGAGCAGGTCTTCTGCTTTAGATAAGTCAAAGAAGGAGCAGGTCTTTAGCCTTAGACCAGTCTTCAAGGGAGCTGATCCTCAGCTTTAGACCAGTCCACGAAGTAATAATAATAATAATAATAATACATTTCATTTATAATGCACTTTACATTAGGGTTAGGCAGGTCTTTAGCTTTAGACCAGTCCACGAAGTAGCAGGTCTTTAGCTTTAGACCAGTCCACGAAGGAGCAGGTCTTCAGCTTCAGACCAGTCCACGAAAAATTCAGGTCTTCAGCTTCAGACCAGTCCACGAAGTAGCAGGTCTTCAGCGCTAGACCAGTCTACAAGGGAACAGGTCTGCAGCTTTAGACCAGTCCACGAAGGGGCAGGTCTTCAGCTTTAGACCAGTCCACGAAAATTCCGGTCTTAAGTTTCAGACCAGTCCGATAAGTAGCAGGTCTTCAGCGCTAGACCAGTCTACAAGGGAGCAGGTCTTCAGCTTCAGATCAGTCCACATAGGAGCAGGTCTTCAGCTTTAGACCAGTCCACATAGGAGCAGGTCTTCAGCTTTAGATCAGTCCACATAAGAGCAGGTCTTCAGCTTTAGATCAGTCCAAATAGAAGCAGGTCTTCAGCCTTAGACCAGCGAACAAAGGAGCAGGTCTCAAGGTCATAATGAAATCATAGAAGCTTGAGAAACAGATTTCAGCAGAGAGTCTCGAGAAGATGATATCTCAGGGTTCTAGATTCTCTGGGGAGGGTTCTGTGGGAATGTTTGAATTAGTGGATCTGATTGTTTTTACAGGCGATACTGCGGGCGGAGGAGGTGAAGGGAAGGAATGCTTTAGACAAACACCGGTGACAGACGGAGGATCAGCCCCCAGAGGTGGTTCTGCGCTGACACTCTCTGTTTCTGAAGACAAGAGCTTCAGGGAAAGCAACAGGTCCATAAAGTGATGTTAGTTCTTCCTGGGTTATCTGAGCATCAGGTGATTTGATATTCAACTAAAAACCAAACAGGACAGTTAGAAGAACGTTGCTGAAGGTTTCTGACTGAACTCAGAAACAAGTGCAGAGAAGGAGACATGAGCTCATGATGCAGCGGGTTTAGAGCCGGACTGAAAGTTTCTGATCAATGACTCCAACAGTCAGATCCAGATCTCCCGAAGTCTGCAGGTCTGGAGAACACCTGTCTGAAGGATGGATGAGGAACGCTGTCTGTTCGTTTGATCAGTGAGAGATTATTCCTGCCTGAACATTCTTTCCTCTTGAAGTTCAACTTTCCCACATTTGCAGGATGTTGAAGTCCATAACGTACCAGGATGGAACCCCAGAGGAGCGCCCACAGGCCTTCTGAGGCAGAGAGAAATGTTCTAGAGGTTGGAGATGTGGGTGAAGCTACCATAAAGTCAAGAGACACCACAGCCAACTGCTCTAGGAAGATTATGCTCAGCTGTCAGCTGACCCTTCATCCGTCAGAGACGATTGGTGGGAATAAAGAGTCTGGAACCTGCTGGTACCAGTTAGGAGAGCCAGACCCCCACTGATTGTATGAGCAGGTTCAGACATGCAGGCATCATGGAGCCCAGAAGGTGTCACCTACGGATGATTGATGCTGAAGTTCTATGTCCTGTGACATAGAAGTGAGTTTTTATGTCACAGTTTGGCCATGAAGTTGTGATGATTTAAATCCATCCATGATAAAGGTTTGTATCTGAGGAAACAAGTGAGACGTTCAGCAACCGCTGCTTGGCTCTTCATCATCAGTGGATGTGGAGTGGATGTCTGTAAGTGTGGGCACACGTTGTTCTTTCTGGATATCATCAGTCTTCCTCTTTAGACTTGAAGATGTTTTCTCCTCTCATCGAAGAGGCTCTACCTGAGTGGTTTGGGGCCAGGGGTAACCTCCTCCATGTTTTTGATACATGTTGGTTCTTTTCCCCGAACTTCTACAGAACATCTGGGCCACAGATATGTGGGTTTGGGTCTGAGTTTCTCACCAGGTCTCTGACGCTGCCCAGAACCGCCGTGGTCAGGATCCCCATGAAGAATGCACTGATGTTCAGGAAAGCAAGGATCCAAATCATCAGGTAGAGGGCGTAGACTTCCTCGCAGCTCTGGACTCCAACAAACTCGTAGTAGTTGCTGAGGTAGCCTCCACTGTAGAACCAGAACCAAAACACAATGTTTATTACTGCTCAATAACTGATCAATCACTGATCAATTACTAACCAGTCACTGATCATATACTGACGCTGCTGTCCTTTCTATCAGAACCAGCATGAACTTCTACAGAAGTTTGTGCTACCAGTGAGACTCTAGAGGTCAGTGGACAGTCTATGAGTCACATGACAAGGGTCCACCTATCAGGTCCCTTGCTTCAGCTGTGATGTCATTAGATAAAGTCGTTATAATGATTTGGTGTCTTACTTGGCGCAGTCGTAGAGGTCACAGCAGTAGCAGGTCCCGCTTCGGACAGTCAGGTTGCAGGACTCCTTTGGACTCCAGCACAGGACCTTCACAGGAAACAAAAGGTCAAAAACATCTTCAGACATACGACTGAGATAGAAGATAGATGATAGATGTCTTCCAGAGACGTTTAGATGTTCATCTGAGCCGCAGCTCAGCTGGACCTGAGAAGCCCGCTCATACAGTCACCGAGGTGTAGGTGTTCTCATAGAGGTGTAGGTGTCCTCACAGATGTGTAGGTGTTCTCACAGAGGTGTGGTTGTTCTCATAGAGGTGTAGGTGTTGTCATAGAGGTGAAGGTGTTTTCACAGAGGTGTAGGTGTTCTTACAGAGATGTAGGTGTTGTCACAGACGTGTAGGTTTTCTCACAGAGGTGTAGATGTTCTCATAGAGGTGTAGGTGTTGTCATAATAATAATAATAATACATTTAATTTATAATGCACTTTACATTTGGATCAAATCTCAAAGTGCTACAAAGTAAAAGCAGATAAAAGCATGAATAAAAAAATAAAATAATAACTATATAAAAGCCTTACCAAAAAGCGGTGGTTATAGGTTCTGCTAAAAAGGAAAGTTTTAAGTCCTTCTTTAAATGTGTCAGTCGTCTGTGGAGCCCTGAGATGGTCAGGGCTCCACAGACGAGGGGCACCAGAACAGAAAGCCCGATCACCCATGGTGCTGAGCTTAGTCCGGGGAAGGAGGAGGCGGTATGAGTGGGTAGAACGGAGGGATCGTGTTGAGGTCAGTGGGGTGAGTAGTTCTTTTAGGTAGGGGGGTGTACTCACAGAGGTGTAGGTGTTCTCATAGAAGTGTGGTTGTTCTCATAGAGGTGTAGGTGTTCTCATAGAGGTGTAGGTGTTGTCACAGAGGTGTAGATGTACTCACAGAGGTGTAGGTGTTGTCACAGAGGTGTAGATGTACTCACAGAGGTGTAGATGTACTCACAGAGGTGTAGGTGTTGTCACAGAGGTGTAGATGTACTCACAGAGGTGTAGATGTACTCACAGAGGTGTAGATGTACTCA
>VRLP01008405.1:0-16841 GCA_009660295.1 Lophius piscatorius
TTCATGTACTATATTCATGTACTATATTCATGTACTATATTCATCTACTATATTCATGTACTATATTCATGTACTATGTTCATGTACTATATTCATGTACTATATTCATGTACTATATTCATCTACTATATTCATCTACTATATTCATGTACTATGTTCATGTACTATATTCATGTACTATATTCATGTACTATATTCATCTACTATATTCATGTACTATATTCATCCACTATACTATAGTGTAGGATTATCTGAATACCTGAAACCAGATACTGAGATCGCGTTGAAAAGAGAGAGTGAGTCCACACACTTTTGGTCATGTGACGTATCCACTACACGTTGTTTTGCTGCCGAAACGCTCCGTTGGTTATAAGAACCACAGCGGCAGCAGTTTCCTGCATCAGTCGACGATGGCGTCCGTTCTGGCGTGTCTGATGCTGCTCTCTGTCGGCGGTGAGTCCCCTCACTCTTTAACTTTAGATATTATTGGATCCAGCAGCGACTGATTGTGCGGCGCCGCGTCGGCGCAGTCGTCTGGAGTCGGACAAAGTGAGCAGGATCAAAGAGGATGATCATAAAATGCTGCTGCTGGTTGATTATTTTGTATTGTGAGAAGTTTGTGATGTTTGAGACGCCGCGTTTGGGTAAATACTGCGTCCAGGTTCTCAGAGTGAAACAGTTTGGATTTTACTTGGCCGTTTTGTGTTTAAGGTCTCCAGTGGGAGCAGCGGGCCTCCGCCCTCCCGGCCTCCACGCTGCGGGTGAGAGCGGGGGAGGACGCCGTCCTGCCGTGTCCACTGCTGGACGCCACCAGTCGCGCCACCGGAGGCGGCCCCAACTCCAGCTTCAACTGGTTCAGGAAGGCAGAAGGACAGACACCTGAGTTTCTTCTGTCTGTGAGGTTCACCAACAGGTCCCATGTGAAGTACGGCACCGGTGTGGGTCCTGATAAGGTCTCGGCGGCGGCTGATGGATCACTGAGGTTGCGCGCCTCGCAGCGGGGTGACTCGGCAGTTTATTACTGCAGCGTCAGTCAAGGCGGCGAATGGAGGAATAATAGAGGGAAATGATGTCGTGTGTGAACTTGTGTTTGGTGTCATACTGACCTTAATAAAGTTGGGATGAGTCCTTCGTCTCCTCTGTCCATCGACAGTTTCTTTTGACAGCAGCCATACTTACCTGTGGAGGAGGAGGAGGAGGAAGAGGAGGAGCCAAATGCGTAACTGGTCTAGTGATCAGAATCACAAATGAAATAAATCCATCATGAAGATGATTGGAGACGGTCAAATCTAGCACTTTGAGGTTTGATCCAAATGTAAAGTGCGTTATAAATTAAATGTATTATTATTATTATTATTAATGTGATCAAAGTGATTTATGGGTGATAGGATGGTGAAATAAAACTTCTTCCTCATCGGCATCAGTGAGGAAAATATTATTCTTTATTTAAGTAAAGTACCTGATACAATAAAAAATAACTAAGGAAAATGTATTTCTTTGCATATTAGAAATTTACCAATAAATGACAAATTGTAGGTCAAACATATTTTTAAACATGAGGAGAAAAAAACATTTTCAGCAGAAAACAGAAAACAAGCAAACTCTGTCATGAATTCCTTTCTGTGACTGGATTTGTGTCCTCCACAGATTGACTGAGTCATACCTTCACACTCCAACCGACACGCTTGAACGTTAGTTTAAACGTTAGCTTCATCTTCATCTCTAAAGTCTTTTCGAAAGAGGTTTTACGCTTCTCGGCCTGCAGTACCCACTATGGCCACTCCAACAGATAGGGATTAAAGCGCCGCTCTCTAGAGGGCACTGTTTTACACTTTCACTAGAGGCTTCACAGTTTTCACTATGAAAGAAGAAGAAAATAATAATATTAAAAATCGCTCAAAAAGCTCAATAATAATACAGTTATTTATTTATTTATTTATTTATTCATCTACTGCGCGAAAATCTCACAACCACAATGTTATAATAAACTAAATACCGATCTGAAATCTTTTCTGATTTTTAGGTGCCTAAGATGATGTCATTCAAATTTCTTCTTTGGTGAAAGTATACTCAAGGTAATAAAAACGCTAAATACATAAAATGGGCCAAAAACTGAAATTCATTATTCTAATTAATTGTGTCATTTATATCAAATTATAATTAGTTTTCGTTTTCACTGTTTTTTGGATCATGTTAAGAAAATGTGAATGACTTAAATAAAAATCCAGCCCTCAGGAGGATAACTGACTGAATGAATGAATGAATGAGTGAGTGAATGAATGAGTGAATGAATGACTGGATGAATGAATGACTGTATGAATGAGTGAGTGAGTGAGTGAATGACTGACTGAATGAATGACTGAATGACTGAATTAATGAATTAATGAATTAATGAATTAATGAATGAGTGAATGAATGAGTGAATGAATGACTGTATGAATGAGTGAGTGAGTGAGTGAATGACTGAGTGAATGAATGGGTGAATGAGTGAATGAGTGAATGTATGAATGAGTGAATGAGTGAATGAATGACTGACTGACTGAATGAATGAATGAATGAATGAATGAATGAAGTAGAATTAGTAGCTGTATATGAGATAATATAAGATATATGCATTTCTTTGATGTATAATACTCGAAGATAAACTTTGGAACTTGGAAAAGTAAATTTGATAATAAAGGATCGATTCATTTAATATTATGCTACATTTATTTATAAAGGATTGATCGGAAAGATATTTTATTCTATTTAATGAAAGCAGAGAAACAATATAATGTATTATTATTATTATTATATATAAGCTGTTAAACGTTTTGTATTATTTTACTTTTCTTTTATTCATCTTTTTGAGGAATCTTTTCTCTCCATCTGATGTTTGTCTCAAATCTTCCAACAGGAATCAATAAAGTTTCCAGTGTGTTATTGTTATTATTACCCCCACCGGACCAAAAACATTCCTGTTGTCTTCTCCTCTCTGTGTTTCTGAAACCTTTTGACGGTTTGAACATGTGGATCTGATCGGAGGCCCAGCAGCGACATCGGCAGAGAAAACGTTTCCTGTTTTTCTGAGCCAACGGTTTCTCTGATCCCAGAAGAAGGTCGGGTCTGATCAGAGTTTCTGCTCCGGCGCCCTCATCATTCCCACCACGCGTTCTGGTTCAGAGGAGCATCAAGAACCCAGACAGACAGACAGACGGACGGAGAGACGGACGGACAGACAGACGGACAGATAGACAGACAGACAGACTGAGACCGTCTGAGCTGAATATATGTGACCTAAACGACCTTCATCAGAGGTAAGAATTATTTTTTATAACATTTTATTTTGAGATATCAAATTTAACAGAACGTAACAAATGTTCACAAAACAACAAATGTAAATGAGATGTTTATACGGTTAAAGTTGTCTGTTTTTAGATTGTTTACGCTCCGACATCAAAGAGTTCACATTCCTCGCGGAGATCCCTCCGGATTCAGGACTTTCCTGCAGACGTAGAGGACTTGAAGATGGACGCGGCGCTGACCTTCATCCTCCTGCTGCGGTGAGATTCTGCGGGACCTGATGACCTCTGACCCTCCGATCCATCGGCAGATCCGAGCTCCACTCACCTCCTGTTTTCTCCTGCTGTAGATGTTGGAGTGTTTCTCCTCTGCCCAGAGGACCTTCAGCCTCCTTCTCCGTGGTCTTCAGCAGAGGAACCCTGCTGCTGGTGGTTGAAGAGGAAGACCGTCGTGATGAAGGTGATCCAAAGAAGACAGGTCGGTGACTCTTCGTCTCTTTGTGATCATTCTGGGTTTCTGTGAAGTCGTTTTACGTCTCCTTGAGTCTCGTGGTTTTCTTTCTGGTTCTTTCTCTGATCTTTTTCTCTTTGTTTGTTTGTTTTCTGGTTCTTTCACTCTTTGTTTGTTTGTTTTTCTTCACTTTGTGTTGTTCTATGTTTCTTACTCTTTTTCCAGTCGTTTTTTTTTACTCATTGTTTATTTTTAAAGTGAAATCTATATAATCTTCATTTTGATTTATGTAAAAAAAAAAAAATTTTTTAATGATATGTATATATTTAAAAAATATATATATATATATTTATTTTTTAAATGTACACATATAATTTAAAAATAAAAAAATTCAACATAAATCAAAATGAAATATATACAGAATACACTTTAAAAATAAACAATGAGTAATATCCTAAAAATGTATCATTACAAAAATGTAATAATTCTATTAAAAAACTTTTTTTAAGTAAATTGATAAAAAAAACTAATGAATAAAAAACTTTTTGTCCTTTTTTTCTGATTGAACCTTTGATTTTTAAATATATATCCAAATATATAAATATATATATGAATATATATATATATGTATATATATATATGACTGGTACAGCACATATATATACAGTAAATATATATATATATTCATGTATATATATATATATATATATATATATATATATGTATTCATATATATATATATATGACTTGTACAGCACATATATATATACAGTACATATATATATATATTCATGTATATATATATATATAGATACATATATATATATATATATATATATATATATATATATATATATATATATATATATATATATATATATATATATATATATGACAGATATCACTTTAAAACTCGTGTTTAATTCTAGACCATAAAAATCTAATTGAAATAAATATTATATATAAAAGTAAATACAACGTTTGCTCACTCAGAGAATTTTGAACAGATATTCTTCTTCTTGTTTATTTATTTGTCTGCAGGTTCCGGTCCGACTGTCCAGATTCTGTCGTCGTTCCCCTTTTCTCAGGACCCAGAGTCTCCACAGAAGCTGGTCTGCCTTCTGACAGAACTACACACACCTCTGCAGGACGTCCTGTGGTGGGTCGATGACACGCCTGTGACAGAGCCGGTATCATGGACACAGTCAGAGCGCGGCGGATCCTACAGCGCCATATCAGTGTTGGATGTTTCAGCAGCAGACTGGAGGTCCAGATCCACGTACTGGTGTGGGACTATCCAGGACGGGGAAGATTTCAGACAGAAAGTCTGCGACACAGACTGACCCAGGGGTCAAGGTTCAAGCCTGGGACTGGACACGAGAACAGAACCAAACTTTTTTCTTCTATGAACTTCTTTAATGCACCAATTAAAGGAGCAGTTCACCCAAAAAATCCATCCAACCATCGTTTCTGGGTCCTGATGACGGTCCTAATGAGCTCTGGAGTTCTTTTGAAGCTGATCCAGAACTCGGGACAGCGCCGTGATCTGGACTGCCCTCCGGGCGACCTCTACTTTTAAGTTTTCTTTCGTTAGTATTTTTCAACTGAAGAAGAAACCCAAGAATATTCATCTTTCATTCTTCATGTCTGGTGTCGGATGTTGTCTCCGGACCCTGGTCCTCCCCTGATCCCCGTTCGTCCTTGTGACTCTGAGCCTTCTAAGTTCTCCATGTCTGTCTTTCTGAACTTTGATTCAGTACTTTTTTAGCCCTGTGGACGTCTTTACCTCATTTGGACCGGTTTAAGTTTCTTCACCTCAGCTGTAAGTCTCCACATGCATTAAACCCCAGAACCACCCTGAGCCTCCTGTACCGTCTGTGTTTGAGGTCCGGCTTTAGACTCAACCTAACGGGTCATATCTGAACAAGGGTTATTTTTATGATTAAAATATATCAGGTTTATTTTGTAATATATTAAGAATCACATCCTGTCACACGTTTACAGGAAACTTCCTGTTTGAGGATTTTACTGAAAATCTTGACTAAGTGGGAACTTTACCTAAAATCTAGTAAGTCTAGTATTAAAAACTTTAGATTTGAGTTAATCTGAGAAAAAAAAAATTAAGGAAACATATAAATAAAAATGAAAAAAAAAAAAAATTATAAAAAGTTTGTATTTTAATTTTAAAAAAAATTTTTAATAATTTTTTTTATTTGTCATTTTTTGTATTTAAAAAAAATATGAAAAATTGACTAAAAAAGAAATTTAAAATGATAAAGAAGGAAAAAAAAATCAAAAAAGGAAATAAGATCAGACACAATGTTTTAACCAAAACTATAATAAAGTAAAAGGAAAAAAAGAATTCTTCAGAAAATGAATAAATATGAATTTAAAACTCTGTCCGGTTGGGTATAAATCATATATTTATATCTAAATGTGACCCCAAGCCTCCTTTGGAGGTTTAGTCACGTATTCACGATGTTTTGGCTGAAGCCTACCGTGACGGACCCACAACCGTAAAACTTTCCCGCTGAAAGAAAACAGTTTCCAACATCCGGGATGTGAAATCCCCCGAGACAGAATGTCACTTCATCAGAGTCAAACTGAACCCAGACCAGCCGCTGAGTCCCGCAGGAGTCTTTTAATCCGATATGATCAACAGAAGTTAAATAATACATGCTGTAGATACATGTGTGTCAGTTTATATGTCAATCTTCAAAATAAAAAAAAAAAAAGAGGGTACACTCAGAAAACACAAAAACACCATTTACAGTTTGACCCCCTCCCCCCCCCCACACACAAAAAATGTCACAGAGAATCTGAGATAAATAGAAGCATTCATGTTTGTACATAAGAATATAGATGTCAATCAAACATACAGAGTACATGCTTTTATTGTGACGGTGCGTTCTACTCGGCGGGAAGTGAGAAACACCTGTGGACAGGTAAAACGCCGCTAAGTCAGGTTGAGACGCATCAGTGAGAGAATCCCAACCAAAACCTCTCACGTGTCAGAGGACACGCCTCCTTTTGACTGAAACGACCAATCACAGAGCTTGTATCGGTTGCTGCATCATTTTTTGCATTTTTAGGCAACATTTACATGTGACCAGTAAACGGTCACATGTTAGCCTTCTGTTTACATGTGACCAGTAAACGGTCACGTGTTAGCCTTCTGTTTACATGTGACCAGTAAACGGTCACATGTTAGCCTTCTGTTTACATGTGACCAGTAAACGGTCACGTGTTAGCCTTCTGTTTACATGTGCCCAGTAAACGGTCACGTGTTAGCCTTCGGTTTACATGTGACCAGTAAACGTCACATGTTAGCCTTCTGTTTACATGTGACCAGTAAACGGTCACATGTTAGCCTTCTGTTTACATGTGCCCAGTAAACGGTCACATGTTAGCCTTCGGTTTACATGTGACCAGTAAACGGTCACATGTTAGCCTTCTGTTTACATGTGACCAGTAAACGGTCACATGTTAGCCTTCCGTTTACATGTGACCAGCGTTTTGTATCTAACAAACGCGGCGGGCTCATCAACGCTCCTGCAGCAAACTGTTGATTTTTCTGCACAGGAGAATATGGTGTACGAAGGCTGAGGGGTCTTCAGTGGGCCCTTCATCCATTTTATTCCTTTGCTTATCTGGTGTCGGGTCATCTCTCCAGCTCATCCTCATCCTGAGGCGTTCCCGGACCAGATGAGATACATAATCCCTCCATTGAAACCTGGATCTACCAGCGGGGTTCCCTCCCATTTGGACGGGCCTGGAAGAACTGCCGGCCCGCTACAGAGCGGAACCAGCGGCAGCTCTTCAGTTCTGGTTCAGCAGATCCGTCTTTATTTTCTATACCCATAATCTTTAGTTCTAATTATAAACCAAAATGCCTTAATTATTGGCACCCTTACTCTGAAGCGGTGAAGAGTGACTTCCTGTTTTACTGAGTTAATGATGTCATTAAAGGTGAGGGCATCTTAAACGTTTAACACTTTGATGCCTGCAGAAGTTCGGTTCCTGAAACACACAGCAAACGTCCGTGTTGCTTTAAATCAGAACCTTCAAGCACACAACCTCACCTTCCTGGAGCGATGGATGGGAACCTTCGCTCTTCTACTTCCTACTGCCATCACGACGCTGATGTACGCGTTTGCGATTGCGTCACGCTAAGCTATCTGGCTAAGACTGCGATTAATGCCAAACTGCATAATTGGCTCAACATTATATGGAGGCGGAGTGAGAAAAACTGAGATAAGCTCCTCCTCCACTTCAGCATCATCAGACCCTTTACGCGGCTTTTTCCCGATGCAGCCTAATTCTGCAGTGGGCCATATGGGGACATTTGGGGACGTGATAGGGCCATATGGGGACGTTGGGGGACATGATGGGGCCATATGGGGACGTTGGGGGACATGATGGGGCCATATGGGGACGTTTGGGGACGTTTTGACAATGTGTGCACAGAAAAATGTTAGGAATTTGAGTTTCCTCCTAATGCGATTATTCCGCGTGAAATTCGGTTCCATTTTTGGAGTGAAGGTACAAGGGACGCTTGAATAATTTCTGTCCCCACCCGTCGCCGTCACTTTTATTTTGTTAATTTTGGAAGCGCCTGTACAAAAGGAGGTAGAGTTTGTGGTTTCAGATCCGATGGAAGGGGTTCAGTTTCCACTGGGGGGGGGGGTTTGCTTTTTGAATAGGACTCTGGTCACATGGGGCGGCACACATGTCAGGAGTAAGGAAGCAGGTGATCCCTCGCCATTGCTTGTTAAAGTGTTAACATCACGACGTTATACTAGAGGTTCACGAACACAACACCTCACTTACCTGAACGCCACACGATGCATCTATCTACTGACACGGCTGCGTGATAAAGTCAGCGGGAGTTCAACAGGAAAGAGTAGAAAGGATAAAAATCTCAAAGCAGATTGTTTCTTCAAGTTGCCCGTGGAGTGAGCTCACCCTGGTCCCCTGAAGGTCCAGGTCCAGGTCTTCTGAAGTCCATAACCCAGAGAGAAAAAGAGGTTTCTCGTCCCTCACGTCAAAGTCTGATAAAATACAATCAATCCGCTCCGTCCTGAACGTCCCGCCAAATATTCACCTTCTGTACCAGGAGGAGGCGCTGGAGAGGCCCGGACTCTGTCCCCGATCAGAACTTCGTTTAAATTATCACATTCCGATTATGTGAATCTTAGAGTTGAGATGGTTAAAATTGAGAAAAAAATACTACTTTGTATAAATGACAATAATATTCATAACTATTTTTTTTTATTACGGTAAAATCAGGGGAAATAATAACTGTTGTGTTCACGTTAGCTTAGCATGAGTCCTGTGTTCTAAATTACGGAATATAATGGCGCTTGTTAGAAGAAAAGAAGAACGGTTAAAACGTTTGTGTCCACAAACGTTTTAACCGTTCAATCCAAAGCCGCACGCGAACTCGCAAATTATCGCTGGCGCAAAGTGAATTTGCGTTATTTGAGTCATTCATCTAAATTTTTGCGAATATCGAGAGCGAGATCTCTGCGGGACGCTGTGACACGAAAGTCTATCAACGATGAGATTCTTCCGACGTCACGCGTCTGGATTTCAGTCGGACGTTGATACAAAAGTGGAGGAAGTTTATCGGAAATGTCTGCCTCTGGATAATGTTGGGGGAGGGGTTTGTAACTCGGGCAAGTAGAGCAACGGAAAAAATTAGCTTGGGCGGGATCGTCGTATTATATATAGGTTGATTCGTCAGAATGGGCGTGAAACCTATGCCAAATAAATATGCGGAAGAGGACAGTTGATCCGCTGTGGCGACCCCGAAAGTGGACAGCCGAAAGACGAAGAAAAAGATTTGGTGATACTGTTGCTAACTCTAGTAGCGTCTCCGAGGTTGAACCCCCCCGTTAGACCTTCAGAGCGAAGTGCAACAAAGGCCCAACTGTCCCACCTTGAATGAACCGCGTAAAAAAAAATGCTAATCTCCGAACTATTAGAACTTATCATTACGTATCAGGAAACTTAAACATGTTATTCGGTGTCGGTTGGTTGTTTTTCGTACCACAAGAGCGAATCAGATTCAACCAGAAGTTCTGATGAAGGACAAAGTCTTTCTATTCGATGCATCTTGAATCATCTCCATCCAGAAAAACTTCAGCGGCAAACTGAGCAACTGTCCAGGCTGCAGAACGCAGCAACCACTCTTAGCTGTTAGCATGTTAGGATAACAACATAGCTACGTACTTGGAAGATATTGGTTAAATGTTGTTAACGATGTTATTTGGTCCCGATAAATGATTTGTAAAGAGTTACTAAAAGGCTGAACCTCAACATCATTCAGGTGAAGCAGAGTGGAGTTTCAGGTGATCACTGACAGTGGGCGGTTTCACTGGCTGGCTCCGCCCCCGCCATGAATCCATTGCTCAGGCTGTTAGGACTTGGAGGCGTGGCCGGCACTGACGTGGCCTCAACCCTGGAGGCAACTTCAACTACGGAGCAGCTCTTCTGCGGCCGTCGAGGCGGATCCGAGCTGGTTTTGGGGATGACGGACGTTTGTCGAATCCCGTCAGCCCGCAAGGGTGGTCTGTTGTGGGCGGGGCCTGTGGGCGTGGCATCAGTGCTGATTGGTTTGGGACTGCGTGGAGGGGAAGGGCTGATGACGCCTTGGTTGGTTGACTTTGATTCTGCTTTCTGTGGAAGCTGCTCATCCGGGTCCTGGGTGTCTTTGTCTGTGGGGGAGGGGCTTGTTGATTCAGGGGGCCGGTCCTGCGGCATGCTGCTTTGCCTGGAGCCGCCTGAGCCTGGAATCTCGCAGCTGTCCGTGCGACGGCGTGAACTCTCGTGCATTCGACTAGTGGCCACCACCGCCTTCATGGCAGCCTGTTGACACGTACAAATATTTGAATTTCTTCGAACCCTTTGACCGTGAGGCTGTTTTCATTAACCGGCCGATACTGAGATACCGTCACCTTAAGTTTGCGTCGAGCGTTGAACTCCTGGAGTTTCCTCTGGGTGGTGTCCATGTGGGAGAAGCGGGCGGCTTTGCCCAACACCCATGG
Source organism: Lophius piscatorius (assembly GCA_009660295.1). Classification (NCBI taxonomy): domain Eukaryota; kingdom Metazoa; phylum Chordata; class Actinopteri; order Lophiiformes; family Lophiidae; genus Lophius; species Lophius piscatorius. The sequence goes on from VRLP01008405.1 coordinate 10,782, forward strand.
GTGTTGCAGGGCCTCCCGAACACTGAGGCGCTTATGGGGGTCCAGGACAATCAGCTTACTCACCTGAAGACAGACAAGAAACAGTTCATACTTCCTCTCTGGGAAGGACCCTTCCAATCTCAGCGCCATCCCTTCAGGTCCAAGACATCCCAGAAAACTTCAGCTATTGGACAAAAGTCCCAAAAACAATCAGGCTCAGATCAGGTCTCTAAGTCACACTAGAACTACGCAAGTGTCAAAGTGTAAAGTCTTGAAAAGTTACAGACAAGTGGACTATCACCAGAGATTAGTTGAACTGGAGTATCAGGTCATTCCAGAATAATTCAAGTCCAGTTTACAACCCATTCTGGACGTCATTGCAAAAGGAATCAAAATCATTTTCAAAGATTTTTAAATTCCGTTAATCCAGGCAGATTAAGCCTCACTTCATTTCTGACAAGTCAGTTGAAGACTTGTCATTCAAGACAAGTCCATCATCCCAGGTGAGTCCAAGTAATTTGAGACGTGACTCAAGTTAATCCTTCTAAAACCAGTAATTTGAGATTCAAGTCCATGTCAATGATCGAGTCAAAGAAACAAGAGCAGGTAAATAGTTCAAAAGACTCATTTATAAATCAAGTCTGAACTCGTTCTGAGACGAAGGTCTAGTCAAGTGTCGGAGAAGTCCAAATCAAGTCCTATGGGACGTAACAAGTCACCAGATTCACTCTCAAACAAACAGGTTGAAGTAAATCTCTATTCCAAATGTATTCATGTGAGATTTTTTCGTATTTGTGGATGAATGGATCAGACTCACCAAATCCTTGGCATTAAGGGAGACCTCATCCCACCAGGGAGACACAAACTCGTAGTCACAGTTGAGGATGCGGCTGTACATGTACTGATCGCCTCTCGGGTCAAAGAAGGGCTCGAACCCACACAGTCTAGGGAACAAGTCCTCCAGTTCAGTACAAAGGTACTTAGAATACAGCTAGTACCTTGTTCAGGCTACACGATGTTTGAAACCAACCATTGAGTCACGTCAGGTGACGTGACGGCGGTGAGGAGGCGGGACAATCGGGAACAGAAGAACTGGGTGACCTTACCGACATTGCTCTTTTCTTACTCTGTGGTGTTATTACTTCTTCTTTATCTTTGTTCCACCTAGCGCCAGCAACATTCCAGAACCTGCTCACCGCCATGTTTGTTTTCACTCTGTCAACTGATTGGTCTACGTCAGAATAATTGTGTTTGTTGATTATGTCATTCTACAAAAACCTGTCTGTCATCCGTCGCCTCCCCTTTCGGAGCCGAAGGAGGGAAGTTGTCGGCAACGACATAAATACAATCAACAGTTTTTTCCGAGCTCAGGAATAAAAAGGAGAGCGATTGCCTTGTGTCAGTTCATAGAAGCTACATTTAGACACAATTGGACTCGTGGGTGGAAAGTTACGGCTGAGGAACTGTTGTTCTCCACGAAAAGCTCCCCCTAGTGAGTAAAATATGAACTGTTAAAGTAAAAACCCAATACTGTCATTTGGAGATACTGGAGATTCAGATCCCCTTAGTGGTGGAAATATTCAATTGAACTTCATAAAAATCAATTCAGTACTTCCTCACATTGCTATGTGGTTGTAAAGTTTGAAAACGATGTGTTGCAAGAAGTTATTATTATTGTTTTTCTATGCTAAAATTGCTTTTTTGGAGATTAATCTATAATCTGAAACTCATGAAACTTTTCAGGCGCATCAGCCGCGGCGAGAATCGACATCTTCTATTGTTCCCGGCGAACGGCCCAGCAAAATGGCTCCACAGCGCCCCCTTGAAATTTTCAAAAGACCCTCCCCATTGGACTTATTTGTACCTAGAAGTATAAAAACTTTGTAAACGTGTTTATCATATCAGGATCTAAGAAAAAGTCTCTTGGTGCTATGACCCAAACGAAACAGGAAGTCAGCCATTTTTAATTGATTGGATTTGGCGCCGTTTTCTGGCATTTCCAGGGATGTTTTTCTTTTTTATGTTATTTTAGAATATTGTATTTAAATGATGAATATTTTACATGAATATAGAAAAGGTTTCACATAAAAACATTAGAAATTCTGCTTTAAGAATGAAGGTTTTATATTAAAAACTTTACAATTTTTGCATTAAAAATATTTATAATAATTTTTTTTTTACTTCGCATGAAAAAAAAAAAAAGTCTTACTTTGGAAAGTCAGAAATATTCATTTTAATTTATATCAAAACATTTTTTTTATTTTATTTTACAAATATTAAAACATTCCCCTTAAAAGGTTTACAAAAAAAAATATATATATATAAATATTATTAAAAACTTTTTTCGTTCTAATTTTTTTTTATAAAACTTTAATCTTCACTTTCTTACTGAATCACTTTTGAAGTTTGACAGTAGGAATGTTAAGTGTTTTAAATTATGAAAGAGTTCTCAGGACAATAACTTCCAGCGGAGAAGCGTTCACACTGGTGTTGTGTTTCGTCGTGACGCCCAACTCTCCGATGACGGCGACGTCATTGGTGGGATTTTGGGGGCGGGGACAGATTGTTGATTGATGTCATCGCCTTTAATGGCTTTTGTGAAACCGATTAATGAAGTCTGTGAAACGTATCCTCTCCGACAGAATGAATACTGAGTCACTTCATGTGTGTGTGTGTGTGTGTGTGCGTGTGTGTGTGTGTGTGCGTGTGTGTGTGTGTGTGTGTGTGCGTGTGTGCGTGTGTGCGTGTGTGCGTGTGTGCGTGTGTGTGTGTGTGTGTGTGTGTGCGTGTGTGTGTGTGCGCGTGTGTCGTGTGAGTGCGTGGAGGTGATAACGAACTCACAGGATGTAGAGGATGACGCCCACTGACCACATGTCCACCTCAGGGCCGTAAGCGTTTCCCCGTAAGATCTCTGGAGCTGCAGGAAGAGGAACCAGTTAGCCTCCAGATGGCTGACAGGAGTAGAGTGGTGACAAATCCCACAGAGCAGCAGGTGCAGTGAATGCATCACGACCCGCTGCACCACGTAAAAGCATAACTTTATACCCTGACTACACCACCCAGTACCCCTACAACACCACCCAGTGCCCATACCATACCACCCCACCCAAAAAAACCCTATTATTCCCCCAATAGCCCTACTACATCACCATAAACCCAATGCACCACCCAGTGTCCATACTACATAACCACATAGTCATACTACACCACCCAGTACCCCTTCTACATCACAACATAGTCATACTACACCACCCAGTGTCCATACTACATCACCACATAGCCATCCTACACCACCCAGTACCCCTACTACATCACAACATAGTCATACTACACCACCCAGTACCCCTACTACATCACAACATAGTCATACTACACCACCCAGTACCCCTACTACATCCCCACATAGCCATCCTACACCACCCAGTACCCCTACTACATCACAACATAGTCATACTACACCACCCAGTACCCCTACTACATCACAACATAGTCATACTACACCACCCAGTACCCCTACTACATCCCCACATAGCCATCCTACACCACCCAGTACCCCTAATATATCACCATATACCCATTGCACCACCCAGTGTCCATACTACATCACCACATAGTCATACTACATCACCCAGTACCCCTAATATATCACCATATACCCAATGCACCACCCAGTGTCCATACTACATCACCACATAGCCATACTACACCACCCAGTACCCCTTCTACATCACCACATAGTCATACTACACCACCCAGTACCCCCTCTACATCACCACATAGCCAAACTCCATCACCCAGTACCCCTAATATATCACCATATACCCATTGCACCACCCAGTGTCCATACTACAGCCCGTGCTCCTCCTAGACCTTTATCTCTGCTGTCACAGTGTAGATGAGGGGCCGACTCACCACAGTACCCCGGTGTGCCACAGACGGTCTTCATGGTCACCTGGTCATCAATGATTTTGGACAGACCGAAGTCGGCTGTGAGAGAGAAGACTTCATCAGAGCCGAATAAAACAGAAACAGGTTCTTTGTCCTTGTTAACTCTGAAGGTATAAATCTATTTTTGCACTAGCGAGTGAAGTGAGAGGGGGGGGGGCGGTTGCCTCCCTGCAGGAGAGCATCTGATCAAAGGCTGTTTGGCGGTTGGATGTGAGCTCCCTCCATCTGTGACTGTTAGGCGGAGGCCCGGCGGCCATCTGGAGTTCTCGATAAAATCAACCACATAATGAAGCAGCGATGACTCACAGGAACTAATTCTGTTGTTCTTAGTGAGGAAAAGAAAACGATCGTTCCTCCAAGGCTCCTGAACATCACGGCCACACGTCAAGCCTCGATAATAATAGAAAGAAAGTCGCACGGGGGAAATAACACCGATGAATTTAATCGGTTTACGATGTTTGGAGTTCATTTAGCCGCCGCCGTGACGGATCCTCCGGGGTCCAACGGATACATCAGGACGCGACACAGAATCCACTGGCGGCGGTGAGCCTAGACGGGTGAATCGTGTTTTTGATATTTACTGATCAACCATAACATTATAACCACCTGCCTTACATTGCTGCTAAAACAGCTCTGAGCCGTCGGGGTTTGGACTCCATCTGGTACCGAGAAGTTAGCAGGAGATCATTGAACTACTAGAAGTCGTGAGGTGGGCCCTCCATGGATCAGACTTAAGTGTGAAGCACACTATCAGAACCAGCATTAACACGGTCTAGCCTTCACCCGATGAGCCCTGGGCGCCAATGACCTTGTTACCGGTTCATCGGTTCTCCTTCCTCGGTAGGTTTTAACCACTGCGGACCAGGAACACCCAAAAAGAACCTGCAGCTCTGGAGATGTTCTGACCCAGTCATGTAGTCATCACATTCTGATCCATGTCAAATTCTCTCAGATCCTTGTTTCTGGTTCCTCCTTCCAACTTCACTTCGTCAACTTCTCTAAGGCGCGTCAGGATCTTACCGATCTTCAGCGGCGCGTCCAGCGACAGGTCGGCATACAGCAGGTTCTCCGGTTTGAGGTCGCGATGGACGACCCCGTTTTCATGGAGGTACTGAAACACAAACACACATCAGTGGTCAACAGGGATGACAACCCAAGAGGCTGCTGGGTAATACAGCCATAACCTGAATAAACACAGAATTGATTATTTACATTAACTCTGCAATTTATTTACTGTTTTATACTCTGTTTATTTACTGTTTTCTACACTGTTTATTTTTTCTACTGTGTGTATTTACTGTTTTATACTGTTTATTTACTGTTTTATACTCTGTTTATTTACTGTTTTCTACTATTTATTTCCTGTTTTCTACTCTGTTTATTTATTGTGTTCTACTCTGTTTATTTACTGTTTTATACTGTTTATTTATTGTTTTATACTCTGTTTATTTACTGTTTTATACTGTTTATTTACTGTTTTATACTGTTTATTTACTGTTTTATACTTTGTTTATTTACTGTTTTCTACTGTTTATTTACTGTTTTCTACTCTGTTTATTTACTGTTTTATACTGTTTATTTCCTGTTTTATACTCTGTTTATTTATTGTTTTATACTGTTTATTTACTGTTTTCTACTCTGTTTATTTACTGTTTTCTACTGTTTATTTATTTTTTTCTACTGTGTTTATTTACTGTTTTCCACTGTTTATTTACTGTTTTATACTTTGTTTATTTACTGTTTTCTACTGTTTATTTACTGTTTTCTACTGTTTATTTACTGTTTTATACTGTTTATTTCCTGTTTTATACTGTTTATTTCCTGTTTTATACTGTTCATTTCCTGTTTTATACTCTGTTTACTTACTGTTTTATACTGTTCATTTACTGTTTTATACTCTGTTTACTTACTGTTTTATACTGTTCATTTACTGTTTTATACTCTGTTTATTTACTGTTTTCTACTCTGTTTATTTACTGTTTTATACTCTGTTTATTTACTGTTTTATACTCTGTTTATTTATTGTTTTCTACTCTGTTTATTTACTGTTTTCTACTCTGTTTATTTACTGTTTTATACTCTGTTTATTTATTGTTTTCTACTCTGTTTATTTACTGTTTTATACTCTGTTTA
>VRLP01008406.1:0-15000 GCA_009660295.1 Lophius piscatorius
CACACACACACACACACACACACACACACACACACACACACACACACACACACACACACACACACACACACACACACACACACACACACACACACACGTACATCCACAGCCCAGGATGTAGATGACGATCTGTTCTTGCATTACAGCATTTTTTTCTGATGCTTGCAAACATGGAAACGCAACCGAGTGAAGCAGGAAGTGGATCGTTAGACCCCGCCCCAAATGTCTTTTTGTTGAATGTATCCCCAGACCTGATCGGCGCCAGCTCTGTTCAATCCTCTCATCGCCTAAAGTGACCATTTTAAGAAAAAGGAGGTCGGCCCACTTCAAAGCACGGTGAGTCCAAATCAAAAGATATTCCAAGAGGTGAGGGAGCGAAAGTTTGATGCGTCTCGGATTAAACAAAAGCCATTTATTGATCTTCTAATACTCTCTAATACCGGGTGGGCCGGTGTTAAATATAATTTATACCCTCAGAAAATTTATCAACATTTAAATTGACCATTTTCTGTTCGAGTAAAAAAAAAAAAAAGGGGGCGGGGCCCAGTGAAAAGATCCAACAATCAGGGATGAGAAAAGAAAACCTGAAACAAAGGGAAGAAAAGGAAGGAGGAAATGAAGAGTATCAAACTTCAAAAAAAACAAATAAAACATAAAGCAGAATCCACAACAATAATTCTGTAGGATTATTGGACGCACACTCTGCCAAAATCAAAAGAAATTCCTGAGGAAGGTTCTGTGAAGGGATCCAAAGCTGGTTCTGAGGTTCTTGGACTCCACAGTGGGAGTGAGGTGTCAGAGAAAAGTTGGGGTTCGGGGTCCTAGTCAAACATAGTACAGCATGTACAGGGGGCAGGACTGGGATTGAACCAACAACCATCTGACCTCCTGAGCTACATTCATCCCGAAGCCAAAAGGTCAAAGCAAACGTCCGGTATAACCGATATCTGGCCTCAGGACCGGGCCGTCGCCACGGGATTCGGAGACTTTTGGACCGATCCAAGGGCGCCTTCGTTGATGCGGTCTCGTCTTTTAGGCTACAATCGATTTCAGCGTCTCAGCGGTGAAACTTTAAACGCTTAAAAACTCTATTTACAAATCAAAAACAGGATCAGGAGAATCAGGACCCTGGAGAGCGCCGACCGTCATAAACTACACCTACGCCGTCCTCCCTGACAGCAGGGGTATGCCCCCAAAAAGACCCGAATCCCCTGCGTTGTGCAAGCAGTCCCCGTTATTCTCAAATTAAATGTGAAGTTATGTTTACGTTAGTTTCTGTAAAAAAGTGAGTAAAATATGAACATTGGAGTAAAAACTATGTTTACAAGGCGGATCTCCTTCAATCAAATCACACGCCGAACTTTCAACCACATCGGATCACTGGTTGAGAAATGAAAACCTTTTGAACTAAAGCTCCCCCTAGTGTCAGGAATATAGAACCAACCTTTCCAAAAATCACTCCAGTTCTTCCTCGCACTGAGTTCTATGTGGGTAGAAAATTTGAGAATGATCCATGAAACAGTTTTTGAGTTGTGTCCGGCAAAAAGTGTTTTTCATAAGAGAAAACTCCCCCTAGTGTGTAAAATATGAACTACTGGAGTAAATGATGACATTTACTTCATTCAGAGGCACCAGATTTGTACTGAATCGGACCAACGTCTGAAAAGTACAGGGTTGTACAACTCTTGGAGATAAAGCTCCCCCCATTGTCAGAAATATAGTACCGACTTTTCCCCAAACCACTCCAGTTCTTCCTCGCACTGAAGTCTATGTGGGTATAACATTTGAAAACGATCCGTAAAATGGTTTTTGAGTCATCCCGTCAACACGAAGGATCTGCGGCATTGCGGCATTGCGGCGGCAGCGATGACGACTCCCGATTTTTCGTGGCGTAATCATTAAACTTTCTTTGCTTTTTTTTTTTTTAGTTTTTAGTCCAAAACTCTGGCGGTCACATGGCTGCGGGAAGTACGCAGGGAGTGAAATATGTAAATGTGTGTTTGTGAACTAGAGAAGAGGAGTATCTGTGGCGTGAGGCAGAGGAAAAGCACCAGGGCGGGCAAACAGCCACGAAATCCCCGATGCTTCCTGCCGGCGTGCTGATAGTCGCCGCCAACTGTCCAAATCCAGAGCAAGTCCTCATTCCTCCAAAGCGCTGGGACGCCGCTAAAGCCTCTCCCAATGTCAAGTGACATTTATTAAACACAGGCAGAGGAGAATGTTTTCATGCGAGCGTCCCTGGTGATCTGTGTGGTCCAACCAGGAGTGCCAAACTCCTCTCCCGGTCTTAGTCTCTTCTTCTTCTTCTCCTCGCCGCCTTTGACGCCAGTCCAGATCCCCCATAATCCCTCACAGGCCGACGTGAGTCTCAGGTACGCCGCGCGAAGAAAGCAAACAAAAGCGATAAAGGGCGCGGCTGACGGCGAGGATGAATAAGCCGTCAGAAGACGGAATACCTCCGGGAGATCCTCGCCGCTCCTCCAAAAGGGATGTCCCACTCTGGAGGACTTTGAGAGGATTTGGGTTCAAATCACATTCATGTTTTTTCTCTCCTTTGTGTGCTGTGATGTTTTGGCAGGAGGGGGTGGCATAGGGTGGCATCTTCCGCACGCGCCCAGTGGAATCATGGGTGGTAAATCTCCCCCCTTTTGCTCGGAATGCAAGAGTTAAGAAAAAAAAACTGAGTTCCTCAGGGGGGCTCAGATTAGGTTATTCCTGACATGTTGTGGCGTTGTGGCGGCGTTGTGAAGTCGCCGCGTCCCGTTTGGGTTCCGCCGCAATCTGCCGGCACAGACGATCATGGCTGCGGACCCCAAGTCACCCGCTTATTGTTCATTTTGGCTACAGCTGTCCAGCAATCCCAAGAACATGGGAGTTTATATCCAAGGATAATCTGCCCGCCCCCCCTCTTGCCGGCGCCGTTTTAATGCCTGGTCTCTGGTGGATCCGGGCTTTTTTGGTCAAAGAATAGAAGAGGAGAGGCGAGAGAACGCGAGCTTAGAAATAGAGCAGGCCCTAATCCTTGGGTGACCAGTGGCGAGGCCCGGATGAGCGCTTACATTAAGGCGGCAGGAATAGTTTGTAAAACTAGAGGGGCCGTCCTTTTTGTCTTTCCTAAGCGGCGCTCCGGAGGACGAGGGGGGCGGGGCGACACGAGAAGCTACATTTATCACTTCACAGTTTCAGAGGATATTGCAAATCAATTTATTAGATTATGAGGCCCTGCTTTGAGCTCTGCTTTTTCTCCCCCCGCCCCCCTCCCCCCGCTCCTAATCTATCCTCCGCTTTCAAACCTAATATTTTAAAGAAAACTCTATTTTCAGATTATAGAGCACTTTATCGCAGAACAAGGAAGTATAAATTCTGGCCCAGACATCCTAAATCCTATTTGCGGTCTCTCTCTTTGCCTTAGAGTGACATGTCGTCTTCTTCATCTCCTTCTTCTCCTTCTTCTTCTTCTTCTTCTTCTTCTTCTCAAGGACACTGACATAATGGAGTTTTATTCTGCTTTGACCGATTTCAGACGCTTCCTCTAAAAAAACAAACAAACAAAAAGAAAAACAGGAAGACAAAGTCGGACACGGACGATGAAAACATGGCGACTTCGTCCGACATGAAACTGATCGGCAGAGATCCACAAACGCCGCTGAGAGGATTTCCTAAATGTTTGGAGGATGTTCGGATCAAAGGATGCCGTGATGAAGATCATTCGCCGCGGCGCTCGTCATAGTTGGACAACTTTAAAAGTCAACGTATGTTTTTACTTATAGAATCCAGCTAAAAAAAGAAAACTAGAAAAAACAACGTAGATATTAAAGTTATACAGAATCAATCAGACGGTTTTATTTATTTATTGTTTTTTAATGCAGATCGGTCCTTTAATTTAAGAGTTTCTGTCAGCTGCTGAAAAGAACAAAGACTCAACAAACTCTCTCTATATCCCTCTTTTTCTCTCTCTCTCCTTTTTCATTGTTTTTCCTTTTTTCTTTTTCTCTCTTTTTTCTCTGTTTTTCTTTTTTCATCTTTTATTACTTTTTCTTCCTTTTTTCTTTTTCGTTCTCTTTTTTCTCCTTTCTTTTACCGTTTTTTCTTTTCCCCTCATTTTCTTTTTCTGTCTCTCTTTTCCATTTTTTTTTATTTATTCTGGAATATTCTGGAACAGTTCGTCCCTCCTCATCGTCGTGATCCCTACACTTCCACCTCACTGCTCAGAGCCCCCAGCTCCATCCTCCCATCAACCTGCACTCACTTCCCGTCATAACTTCACGTCATGAGGTCATGAGGTCATGAGGTCATGAGGTCATGAGGTCATAACCAAAATGTAATGATGGCTTAAATACGTCAAAACCGACATCCGGCTAAAATTCCATGCTAATCCGCCTTTTAGTTTTTTTCCGTAATCTTGCTAACAAACACACCGACGAAGGTTTGGCACCACATTATATTTATTTTATCACTCTCACGGTTCTTATTCTACTATTTTGCATATTTTAGCAAATGTACAATTGAATTTAATTCAGCTTAATTTAGACCACTTTTGTCCTCCGTAGCTCGAGGTCGTCCACCTTTTCCATTCATTTCTCCTCTATAAAAGAGAAATTCTGTCTGGCAGAAAAGAAGGTTCCGGGTTTTGAACCTTTAAGTGGATCTCGGGGGAGTGATGCATGTCGTCCCTTCAGGAGTGGGGTGGGCTTTCAGGGACCCCCTTTATTCTGAATGGGGTCAGAATGAAAATTCTCCATATAACCTCCCGATTGAGATCTCCGTCTGACGCAGGGGGGGTTTAGTTTGAGTCCTTCCAGAGGTTTGAGTGTGGATCGCTGCACGGCGATAAGAGGCTGCAGAAAATGGAATTCCGGTTTTCGAGGGTTAAAAGTACGGCGGTCCTTTCTTTGTGCATCCGCTGCGTACCTGTCACATTTCCTCCTATTCAAGCCAAGAAGTCCCGCAGAAGAGAGACGGCCCCCGTCTGCATTAAGCCGCCCCCCGCTGCTACTGTTTACCCAAAACACCGGCCTTCTACTTCCTGCTAATGGACTGGGACTGGAATCAAATCTGACCCCTAGAACGAGAGCAAACATTAGCAAAAACAATCCCTTGTTTTTTTTCCCCTCTCTCTCTCTCTCTCCTGCTAAAATGCAGCCAGTCGTCACGGAAGTGTTTTCATTTTTAAGGAAAGAGAATGAAACAGAGAAAAAAACCAGCGCTTTTAAAAAAAACAACAACAGGATATGTAAATTCTTTTAAGGTGGAATGAATAAATACACACATTGGGTACCTGAGTGGGGATAATATTATTACATGATAGGGAACATAAAATAAATACAGTTGAATATTAACGCAGGAATCGGGTCGGATAACTACATACCATAATAAAATAAAATGATTACATCATGTGAAGGAGACTGAAAGCTTCGTCTTCATCCGGAAGTTTTCCAGACAGAAAGACGATTTTTATTTTTATCTCCGTCTTCAAAAGAAATTCTGAATCTTTTCAATCACATTTTATTTTTTTATCCAACATCATTCTTCATCATAACTATCAAATATTAATTTATTTTTAAAATGTTTCAAACCAATTACTTCTCATAATGCCTCTGTTTATTTATTTTTGGTAATTAACAGGGTAGGAAATATAAGGGATTAGCAACAATATGGATTTGAATGCATTTTTACATTTTGTTCACTGTTTCATTTCTGTTACAAACGATTGAAAATCAACTTCAGACAGAAAAAAAAGGCAAAGGACACAATTTTGAAGCAAAGTAGTCAGAATGAAAACAGTTTTTCCCCGATGCCAGTCAAAACAAACCATGTTTAAAGAGTTTCAAAGAATGCCCTGAGGAACACTTTTATTTACACTGAATTATCGACAAACGATCTGGAAAATATGCACCGCCTGATAGCGATGACATCATCACATCTAAAATTATATAAAACAAAATCTAAAGTGAAAAAACCTAAAGTTTCCTGGAGAGACTTAATAATGAATATTTCCTCATATTTTAACCTGATGACTGAATATTATTAGAAAAAATGTACAACCTGATAGCGATGACATCATCACATCTAAAATGACATGTTAAAAAAAACAATCAAGTGAATATTTCCTCATATTTTATCCTGATGACAGAATTCAAACGTCTTTCGCCTTAAGACGATTTTAGTGGCGTACATTTCCTCTCGTTCAGGAAACAGCGGCGTCTCTTCCCGCCCTTACCCTCCATCATGTCTTCCTCTTTCTTTCCAGCCAACCTCAGATTAGAAACCCAGATTTACTCGACTTTCCACCTTAAGGGGAAGAAAAGGGGGAAAAAAAACAAAAACAGGGACGAGGCTGAAAAGAAAGGCGATGAAATGGACCTCATTTGTGGCGTTCTGAGCCCATTTGTGCCCATTTGCATCTGAGCTGAAACCTGCAGCTGAGAGCATCTCGCCGACGCGTAATGACCGGTTGTCACAACAACCCGGGGGGCGGCCCCGCCGGCCAAATGACGGCCCTGTCACTTCTCGCCAAAGACGGAACGCTGGCAACCTGTAATTCCCTTCGCGGCGTTCCTTCCTTCCTGCCCGCCGCCTGGTTAAATGGCACTTTTGAAGGAAGTAAATCTACAAAGTTGTGTTTAATAACATCGCCGGAGGCCGGCGTGTGACGGCGTTTGACGGCGCGAGGTGTGTTTGTGGGGGCGTCGGCGGGGTTAACGGGGATTTGTCATATGTTTGTGCTCGCAGGCCGTAATCTGTTCGGCGAAACGGGCCATCTTCTCCGCTCAAAGGGAAACAACCAGGTTCCGGCGCTGGATTCGTCCCTAAGGCGGGTTTTTTTTTTTTAAGTCACTCAGGACATAAATTTGTATTTTTTATTCCCTTGAGCAGGAAGTGATGTCATCAGGACGTGAATCGTGCCGAAACCATACAGATGAAAATAAAGTCAAACAACTAAGCTAAATAAGCTGAACTTAATAAAGCGGGTTTATGTACGTCTATGTCATGTACAAGATCAGCCATAACATTAGAACCACTGCGTGGGTCCCCTTTTCTTTTGGCCGATTTGTCGAGGTCTGGACTCTGAAGGTCCTGCTGTGGTTATCTGGTACCAAGATGTAGGCAGGTGATCCTGTAAGTCCTGGATTTTGTGAGGGGGGGGGGCTCCATGGATCAGACTTGTTGGTCCAGATCATCCCAACTTGTCAGCACCTGGTTGTTGTGTTTTGTCAAACCATTCCTGAAGGATTCCTGCAGTGGGTCAGGAAGCATCATCCAGCTGGAAGAGGCCACTCCCCTTTTATTTTTGTGTGTGTGTGTTGGGGGGCGCAAGGTCTCCAGCAATGCTCAGGTAGGAGATATCAAAGGAAAATCAGGGCCCAAGGTTTCCCAGCAGAACAAGGTTTAATGAATCACACAACCTCCCCCCAGTTTTCCTTTTTTTCCCATAATGCAACCTGGTTACATCTCTCCCCCAGGTAAGCACATGCAGTTGTAAAGAACACCTGGCCGTCTTCTCGTCGGCTCTGTGGTCCAGTTCGGACGCTGACGTGACTAATGTAGATGCTTTCAGCAGTGGACAGGGGTCAGAGGTCACTCAGGACGGTCCGCGGCCACACAGCATGTTGTGGTGTCACTGTGTGTTCTGATACCTTTCAGAACTTTTCAGAACCAGCGTGCTCTAGGGATAGCCTTCGTTCCCACCATGCATCACTGACGCCAGTCCCCCAGTAGTCCTTCCTTGGACCGCTTTTGTAAAAACCTTCAGTTCTGCAGGTGTTCTGACCCGGTCACTGCACTTGACCTCAAATTCCGGACAAAATGTCCGACCCGCGGCTCAACAAATCCCCCCAGCCGTCTGTGGTCGTAATGTTTTGTGTCTTCGAAGGAACTTTTCACCTCCTCTGAACTCCTTCAAAGTCACAACAGCTCTTAAAAGAAGAAAAAAAAAAGTCCAACTCCAAAATAGATTTTTTTATCTCGTCTGTAATGAGTCAAACTCGCGCTTTGACTCGCTTGGGTTGCAGCCTCCTGTCTCTGCAGATGTGAGGGGAAGTGACACATTGATATGCAGGGAGGGAGGGGAAAAAAAACAAAAACTCCCAACCGAAGGCCTCCCCGAAAGGCAAACACATCACTAAACCTGCGCGAAGAAGACGAAGATGACGACGAAGAAGAAGAAGAAGAAGAAGCAGCGGGGAAATTAGCGACAAAGCATTATAATTTGTCACTGATGCATAAATCTTGCTGACGTGCTCAGTCACTTTAATGGCGCCGCGGCGGCTGCTCGGCGGAAGGCTGTGCAAACTTGCGCGGTTGCAGAAAAACAGGAAAAAACTATATGTTTCGAAACATCACCTTATTTGCATAATTTACCAAAAGCCAATGAGGCAGCTCAAGGAGCGCGGGTGATAGTAATAAGTGTTTGGGAAAGGCAGAAAGATCACTAATGGTTCGCCTATGGGGATTTCTCCACGCCATGGGGGAGGAAAATGAGAAATATTTTTCAAACAGCGGGGGTAAAGGTTTTAAAACTAGGAGCACATGGGGAGATAAAGATGTTCCTGCCACGGGGCGCTACGCGGGGGGAAAAAATGCAACGGCGAGGATGACAAAAAGAATGCGCCCCTAATTCCGACATTAAGAGGTAATAATCATGTTTCACCGACGATATTAAAAAAACGGTAACCCGCAAAGCCGGGGTAAGATAGATAAATATATAAATAAAAGTGGCGAGGGGGAGGGAAGAGCAGCGGGCCCATCAGGTAGAGGAGGTAATGAGGTGGTGGGTGGTTGGGTTGAGTAGGCGGTGGAGGAGGTGGAGGAGGAGAGGAGGAGGAGGTGGAGGAGGAGGAGGGGTCGGGCGCCCATCACCAACTCTGTGTGAGAGTAAACAAAGAGTGAGATTTGAGAGTTTGGGGATCAAGCGGCTCCCCGCGGGCGCCGTCACGGAAGAGCGGCGCCTCTTCTGGGTGACTTGTACGTATGTGAGGCGTCCTACGTGACGCAGACGGAACGTGGAGCGTAGACGGCGAGGGCGCCGGGCGTCCACGATCAGAAACGGTCCCAGCGCCACGTGAAAACACTTGCTGAGCGATGACTTGGAGAATTTTACGGCGTCAACAGATGCATGATGGGCTTCTTTCAAGTGGTTGTAAAACTAAATGTGCAGCGGCTGATAATAATAAAAACCTGGACCGGGAGAAGATGTGAGGATCGACGCCAGCGTGGAGCAAAGAAGAGCAGGAGGGCTGAAGACACGTCAGAGTAAAGGTCCGAGTCAGGTCAGCGAGGGATTCATGCGCATCAAAGGCTACGTTCACGCCGCCAGTCTAACGCTCAATGCCGTTTATAGTGTTTATAGTCATGTTTATAGTTTTTATAGTCATGTTTATAGTGTTTATAGTGTTTATAGTCATGTTTATAGTGTTTATAGTCATGTTTATAGTGTTTATAGTCATGTTTATAGTGTTTATAGTGTTTATAGTCATGTTTATAGTTTTTATAGTCATGTTTATAGTGTTTATAGTCATGTTTATAGTGTTGATAGTCATGTTTATAGTGTTTCTAGTGTTTCTAGTCATGTTTACAGTGTTTATAGTCATGTTTATAGTGTTTATAGTCATGTTTATAGTGTTTATAGTCAAGTTTATAGTGTTTATAGTGTTTATAGTCATGTTTATAGTGTTTATAGTCATGTTTATAGTGTTTATAGTGTTTATAGTCATGTTTATAGTGTTTATAGTCATGTTTACAGTGTTTATAGTCATGTTTATAACGTTTATAGTGATGTTTATTGTGTTTATAGTATTTCTAGTCATGTTTTTAGTAATGTTTATAGGGATATTTATAGTGTTTATAGTCAGTGTTTATAACATTTATAGTGTTTATAGTCATGTTTCTAGTCAGGTTTAAAACGTTTATAGGGATGTTTATTGTGTTTATAGTGTTTATAGAGTTTTTAGAGTTTAAAGTCATGTTTATTGTGTTTATAGTCATGTTTATAGTATTTATAGTGATGTTTATGGTGTTTCCTGTGATTTTTCTAGTGTTTATAGTCATGTTTATAGTCATGTTTATAGTGTTTATAGTCATGTTTATAGTGTTTATAGTGTTTATAGTCATGTTTATAGTGTTTATAGTCATGTTTATAGTGTTTATAGTCAAGTTTATAACGTTTATAGTGATGTTTATTGTGTTTATAGTATTTCTAGTCATGTTTTTAGTAATGTTTATAGGGATGTTTATAGTGTTTATAGTCAGTGTTTATAACATTTACAGTGTTTCTAGTCATGTTTCTAGTCAGGTTTAAAACGTTTATAGGGATCTTTATTGTGTTTATAGTGTTTATAGAGTTTTTAGAGTTTAAAGTCATGTATATTGTGTTTCTAGTCATGTTTATAGTATTTATATTTATAGTGATGTTTATGGTGTTTCCTGTGATTTTTCTAGTGTTTATATTGTTTCTAGTGATGTTTCTAGTGTTTCTAGTAATGTTTATACTGTTTATAGTCATGTTTATTGTGCTATTAGTTATGTTTTTAGTGTTTATAATGATGTATCTAGTGATTTTATGGATGTATTTATCGTTTATATCTGATACTACCTCCGATACATTCCAATGAATTCATACAAAACGGAAAAGCTTGCAAATGCTCTAATGTCCGACAACCGGATGACTGAAAAGCGGCTAGTAGCAGTTAGCGGCTAAGCTAAGCTCATTGTCTGAACGGAGGACAAAAATGGCCGCCACGTAGCGGCGCTAGTTAGGAATCGTTCTGTTTGTTATCCGTCTTCTTTATTGTGTTTGAATAAAAGTTACAACAGTAAGAAACAAAAAACTCTGTTTCTACAATTCTACACTATAAAACTAGGAAAACTAGCACATAAAGTGGAGTTCATTAGTTCGATTAAGAGTCAAAGCGTTCCTGTACAGTTTGAGGACGTTATTATTCACACTTTTATTCTGTTTCGTGTCCAAAGTAGCCGACAGAAGTTTTTATAGCCAGCACTTAAAAAACAACAACAACAGAATCGAGCCTCGGCATGAAACTACTTGTAGAAACACATGGAAGCGTTTGCCTTCCATTAGAAACCTTTTGATTTCACTGGTATTAATGCATATAAAAAAACAAAACAACAACAACAACAACAACAACAACAACACCAACGCCAGAACCAGAACCAGAAGGACTGACTTTCCAAATCCACTCCCCCAAAGGCGGCGGGGAGCTGGGTTGAATGTCAGCGGACGCCTGCCTTCAACTTCCCGTTAAGAAACCGATAAGCGAGGACAGGGGGGGGGTTTAGGGGGGGATGGGGGGGCCGGTGGAGACGCTGGGTCGGCTCCGTTACATTGTGATAATGACATTTGGGGAGGGATGGCGTTGCAAAGCCGTTAAGCTCTTTCATTGCACCAAGAAGATTAGTCGACGAGATGGAGCTGAATGACAGCGAAGGTAGCGTCCCCAGCTTCGCCTGCGAGGACTTGGCATGCGGGGGTCCGTTAAAAGCCAAGCGCTTACTTTACACCGAGGACCAATTGTCCTTCACTCACAAAGAATCCCGAGCCCCCACCGACGCAAGGGCGCCGTGTTGTTTGTGTTTGTGTGCGGATTTATTAGTTCCTTTTTCCACTTCCGCGCTCGTTCCCCACCGTTTCAGTTTCCTCGACGCGCCGGACGACTTTCACCGTAACCTCCAGGCTTTTTTTTTACCCATCATGCCACAGTGCTGAGCCGGGAGCCCGGCGTGGCTGTATTTAGTTTATCTACCCGCCCGACCCTCTTTGAAACCCCGGCTGGTTCTAAAAGTCTCCACATCGGGCCGCGTTGGACCGCACCAAAGCCAGAACCGGACAACTTGTCCTATTATCGGAGACGCTGGACCGTCGTGCTTTTAAATCTTCGTCGCGACGCCTGTTCCCGTTATAATCCTTCAGGGAGCGCGGGGGGTCCGGGTTTGGTGTGTAAACATCAATGTGGGCGTCGGCCTGTGGCTTCAGTTTCCCTAAAGGCTCCTGGAAAGACTTTGTCCATCTCCTGTCCCTCCGCCCACGCCACAGTCATTTTTATTTATTATCTCCTCTGACAGCAGAGAGGATGATGGGGGATGAAGAAGAATAAGAAAAAAAAAGGGTTTGTCACTTCTTAACTGTCTGACGATACGAATAAAGTTTGGTTTGTCGTGAACAGGAGGGGCGTCCCATTTTTTAAAATCTTTTTTGGATTCGCTCCCATGCTGATGGAGGACGCGTGGATGACAGGAGGAAGGGCGGTGCCTCCAGCCACAAGTGTATTGAAGAAGAGTAGCTCCTGTCATGGCAGTAGGTGGAGAAGTGAGGTTGACCTTTGCCGCATGACCCCGCTCCCTGGTGGGCGGAGCTTCGGGGGCAGAGTGAAGCACGCAGGCTGCCAAAGTGACAGACCTCTCAAGAGGGGATCAGCTTTAAACACGGCGACTTCGGGCCTGTCAGTTCCAACGCCGCCGCCTCCTCCTCTTCATCCTCCTCCTCCCTCGCCACTCCAGCGCCATCAATCAAATTTAGACACTCAAACGGACAGAAAACACCGCAATCCTCATTCTGATTGGATGTTTTTTCATATTTGTGTTTCATTTGTTGTTTTGGGGTTTTCACACAGAAGCCGACACACAGCTGTATGTATGTATGTACGTATGTATGTACGTATGTACGTATGTATGTATGTACGTATATATGTACGTATGTATGTATGTAAGTATGTACGTATGTATGTATGTATGTATGTACATATGTATGTATGTATGTACGTATGTATGTACGTATGTATGTATGTATGTACGTATGTATGTATGTATGTATGTACGTACGTATGTATGTATGTATGTACGTATGTATGTATGTATGTACGTATGTATGTACGTATGTATGTATGTATGTATGTACGTACGTATGTATGTATGTATGTACGTATGTATGTACGTATGTATGTATGTACGTATGTATGTATGTATGTATGTACGTATGTACGTATGTATGTACGTATGTACGTATGTATGTACGTATGTATGTATCTATGTATGTATGTACGTATGTATGTACGTATGTACGTATGTATGTACGTATGTATGTACGTATGTATGTATGTATGTATGTAGGTATGTACGTATGTATGTATATATGTACGTATATATATACGTATGTACGTATGTACGTATGTATGTACGTATGTATGTATGTATGTACGTATGTATGTATCTATGTATGTACGTATGTACGTATATATGTACGTATATATGTACGTATGTACGTATGTATGTATGTAAGTATGTATGTATGTACGTATGTATGTATGTGTGTACGTATGTATGTACGTATGTATGTATGTAGGTATGTATGTATGTATGTATGTAGGTATGTATGTATGTACGTATGTACGTATGTATGTACGTATGTATGTATGTATGTATGTATGTATGTACATATGTATGTACGTATGTATGTGTGTACGTATGTATGTACGTATGTATGTACGTATGTATGTATGTAGGTATGTATGTACGTATGTATGTACGTATGTACGTATGTACGTATGTACGTATGTATGTATGTATGTATGTACGTACATATGTATGTATGTATGTATGTACGTATGTACGTATGTATGTATGTATGTACATATGTATGTATGTATGTATGTATGTATGTACGTACGTATGTATGTATGTATGTATGTATGCACGTATGTATGTACGTATGTATGTACGTATGTATGTATGTATGTACGTATGTATGTACGTATGTATGTACGTATGTATGTATGTATGTACGTATGTATGTAGGTATGTATGTAGGTATGTATGTAATAACGTATGTTATTTGTGATGTGTTGTGGTATTAGCAGCGTGTTTTCTTCATAGGTTGAGGTATTTATCTTCATGTGTTTTGTCTATTTGCGCCTGTTTTCTTAAGTTGCAGCGTGTTTACAGAGTGCAGAGACGAGCAGCGTTGCGTCCTCTAAAACTACAAACCTTTAAACGGACGTGTTTTCACTCGGATCTGCTCGCCGTCGGCGCCCGTCTCATAGGTGGCTGTTTTTGTTTGTCTTTGACATTCTCCTGCGAGGACACATCTGTCCAGGGCGATGTTTAGTCACAGTCGCCGTCCAAATTCCCAGGTGTGGCTTCACGCTGCGGCAGAGGCCTCCGGCGCCGCCAGGACGCGACGCCGTGCGGCTTCAAAGCAGCGAGGCCGCCGACGCCAGCCTCTATTTCCAAAAACTGGAGTTAACAGCAGCCATTTTTAAACCGACTCGGCTTCATTTGCCTCGGCACTCACATAAACGCCGTCCTCTCCCGTCGTAATTTGTGTCCTCAGTGGGTTTCCTCCCGTTCCTTTTTTCCTCTCTTAATGCGATGTTTATCCCCGCAAACACAGCAAACAGATTCGGCGAGAGCGGGCGACAGCCGTGAAAAGCATCGGCGAGCACAGCAGGTACTCCTGAGCGCCGCTGTAACAAATACCTCTTAAAGACTCTTATTTAAATGCCCCATCTGCTTTGACAGGTGCTGTTTGAAATCTAACCCCACGGGGGGACAACCTTGTAACTTTTTACGCGCCTCTTTGTAACCGCGCGAGGGGAAACAGCGGGGGGGGCCATCTCTTTTGTCAACCCGCCGCACTTTGAAAGAAATACACAAGCAGAAAATGAGTGTCTGTGGCGGCGGAGAAGGATGGCGAGGCGGAGGGGTGGAGGAGGTGGGGGGGGAGGTGGATGCTGATGCCTTGGAAAACTTTAACTCAAAGATTTCTCTCCATGCGGCGGCGGCGGCGGATTACTTCTTTCTGTTTGTCTCCTGTAGAACGTGATGAAGCCGCCCCGCGTGATCAGGACTAATAAAGCCGCCCTACCTGCCTTCCTCACGAAGACGAATTACCCCTTTGATAAATAATGACATGCAGAGCACAATGACAATTACCTGACTTATTCTTCTTCATTTGGGGGCAGTGGGGGATGGGGAGGCGGCGGCCGTGGC
>VRLP01008407.1:0-16833 GCA_009660295.1 Lophius piscatorius
CACACACACACACACACACACACACACACACACACACACACACACACACACACACACACACACACACACACACACACACACACACACACACACACACACACACTCACAAACACACACACACACACACAGACACACAGCAAACTCTTAGTGCACGGAAACACTATTGTAAGAAAAACAGAAGTAACGATACCAGCACCAAGATTCTGTAGGGGTTTCTCACCTAAATGTTCTACAAAACGCGTCTAGCTGCTGTCGTACGAAGGTCAAAGGTCACACTGAGCCACATTCTGACTTGTTCTGTGTTTTCCAGACTTTTCACCAAACTGGTCCTGGAGGCCCCCTTGGTAACAGAATCGGCGCTGGAAGTGGTCCGGCGTTACTGTGAGGATGAGGTGAGTGACGCGACGGAGACGCAGCTTCTCCCGTGGAGTCGGTTCCTCTGAGGTCCGCTCACCTGATGCTACCTGTGTTCCAGTCTCGGGTGTATTTGGGCATGACCACACTGAAGGAGCTGATCGTCAAACGGCCCTCGAGGCAGTTCCAGTACCTGCACGTACTCCTGGATCTCAGCTCCCATGAGAACGAGAAGGTGACCGTGGTTCTTGTCCATATTTCATTATTGTGGAGGTCAGAACCGCTGACTCAGCGGCTGTCTTATTTTCATCATCAGGTGCGGACCACCGCCTTGGCCTTCCTCATATGTCTGTATGAGAAGGACCAGCTGAGGGACTACATCGAGAAGTTTGCCCTGAACTACATGCAGCTTCTGGTCCACCCCAACCCTCCGTCTCTGCTGTTTGGCGCCGACAAAGACACAGGTTGGATGATTTCACTCAATTCACATAATTACCATTATACTTCATTGTTTTACATTTTTACAAACATTCATACAAACATTTTAACCCTGATTTTCTTTACTTTATATTAGTTAATGTTTATTTTTGAGTAATGGAACATCGCCTCATAACATAACATCTCTTCATACCTTCAAAACCGCCAGAGGTCAAACGCCGCGTATCTTTTTCTCTGTGAAAAAAAGATACCAAACTGTAACGCGTGTGTGTCTGTGTGTGTGTGTCTTTGTGTGTGTGTCTGTGTGTTTATGTGTGTCTGTGTGTGTCTGTGTGTTTATGTGTGTCTGTGTGTGTCTTTGTGTGTGTGTCTGTGTGTGTGTGTGTGTGTCTGTGTTTGTGTGTGTCTTTGTGTGTGTGTCTGTGTGTGTGTGTGTGTCTGTGTGTGTCTTTGTGTGTGTGTGTGTGTGCGTGTCTGTCGGGACAGAGGTGGCGGCCCCCTGGACAGAAGAAACGGTGAGACAGTGTTTGTTCCTCTACTTGTCCCTGCTGCCACTCAACCACCGGCTGGTCCATGAACTGGCTTCTGTCTACACCGAAGCCACCGCTGACATCAAGCGCAGCGTCCTGCGTGCGATAGAGCAGCCGGTGAGTCGCTCCTCGCCGTCAGGATTCCCTCAATCTGTTGTTCCTTCATTAGATCCCCGGAAAATCTGGGATATTAAGGAATCATCATCGCCGCCAATGTTCCTTCATGTTAACGCGATCATTTCAAAACTGTTGCACGTTTTCAAATAGAATAACCTCATAGACCATAGTGCGAGGAAGAACTGTATTGATTTTGGAAGAAGTCAGTAGCATATTAACGCCGTTAGGGGGAGCGTTTATTATAGCTTTTATTATTATTATAATGTCTGATTATGTCCAATTTAGCTCATATGAATCAACAGCAGTAGATTTATCTTGTAAATATATCATTTCACTTTAAAAGTTCATATTTGACTCACTAGGGGGAGCTTTTAGTGTAAAACACAGGTTCTGGTCCGTAACAAACCTCAAACTTCCAAAGCCTCAGACATAATATCATGTTGTTTGTTCTGTGGTCCAGTTGTTGACAAACAACAACTGTTTTCTTCCGGCGGTTTGTGCAGATCCGTGGAATGGGGATGAACTCTCCTGAGCTGCTGCTCCTGGTGGAGAACTGTCCCAAAGGAGCGGAGACCTTGGTCACTCGCTGTCTGCACATTCTGACAGATAAAGGTAAATGTGTAAACGGGGGGAACACAGAGAGCGGTCTCGGGTCTAGACAATGAAAGGTTCTGGAGTCTAACGGGTCTCCCTGTCCTCCACTCAGTGCCTCCGTCTCCAGAGCTGGTGGAGAGGGTGAGAGACCTTTACCACAAACGAGTGCCTGATGTCCGATTCCTGATCCCCGTCATAAACGGCCTGGAGAAGGTGAAACAGTGACGGCTGTGGTTAGAGTAATCTGATTAGTCTCAGTCTGCCTACATTAAACACCTGATAATGATCCTTCTTTGATGAATATATTTACCTCTTGTTCTGGTTGGTCCTCTCGTAGAGTGAGGTCATCCAGGCTCTCCCCAAACTGATCAAACTCAACCCAGTTGTGGTGAAGGAGGTGTTCAACCGTCTGCTGGGCACGCAGCACAGTAAGAGTCCTTCAGGCCTCCATTATGAAGCCCTGCCCCTTCATCAAAGGAGACGGGTCATCAAGTATTTGATCTCCTTCATGCACATTTCATTACTGTCTCCTCTGACTCGTCTCACCTTTGTCTCGTCTTCCAGGTGAGGGCAGTTCATCTGTGTCCCCTCTGACCCCAGGAGACCTGCTGATCTCCTTACATAGCATCGACTCGGCCAAATGTGACATGAAGTCCATCATTAAAGGTGAGAGTTCAGTCTTTGAACTCAACAAACAAAGTTCACTCTTTCCACACTGGTTATTTGAAGTTTCCTCCCCTTAAGAAACTTACCTTCTCATTGTTCCCTTCATCTTATTGAGCATTGTACCTCATACTGTGTGAGAGTAATCTGTTACTGTGTGTGAGTAATCTGTTACTGTGTGTGAGTAATCTGTTACTGTGTGAAAGTAATCTGTTACTGTGTGTGAGTAATCTGTTACTGTGTGTGAGTAATCTGTTACTGTGTGTGAGTAATCTGTTACTGTGTGAGTAATCTATTACCACAAAGTTCATGTTCTTCTACACAGTTTCTGTGGGTCAGAACCAGAGTGACTCTATTATTATTATTTGACCAGCTGGACCCAATGGTGGCTGTAAAAACCAGCTGGGTCCACTAGAGGGCGCTGCATGCACAAACTACAACCATTGGCTGTGACATAAATTATTGTTGGATTCAAATCTAGCTCTGTAAAAAAGTAAAGCTGAAACTAAGTAGAAGCCTGATTCCGGGCCTGTCGGGTAGAACAGGTTTAAATAAAAGCGGCTGCCTCCTTACGTTGTTGCGCTGATGTCTTTGTAATTTTTCCAGTTTTAGATCCAAACCCAGGGATTTTATAAGATACTGTCTTTATCATTATGAGAGTACGAGTCTGTTTAATGTCCCACAGCCACCAACCTGTGCTTTGGCGAGAAGAACGTGTACACGTCGGAGGTTCTGGCGGTGGTGATGCAGCAGCTGATGGAGCAGAACCCCCTCCCCGTGCTGCTCATGCGTACCGTCATCCAGTCCCTCACCATGTACCCCCGACTGGGAGGCTTCATCCTCAACATCCTGTCCCGCCTCATCGTCAAGCAGGTCAGCACCGAACCCCGGTCAAATGTTGACGCTTTAAAAATCTTTGTCTACCTCCTGACCCAGTTTTCCCACCAGTACCGGACCGGTACCAGGTGAAAGCGGCCTGCATTTCATTCCTGCTGTTTTTTCCCGTGCAGGTGTGGAAGTATCCCAAGGTGTGGGAGGGGTTTGTGAAGTGCTGCCAGAGGATGAAGCCTCAGTCTTTCAGCGTTCTCCTTCAGCTGCCGTCCTTACAACTCAACAACGTGTTTGAACGCTGCCCCGAGATCCGAGAGTCGCTTCTGCAGCACGTCCTCTCCTTCACGCCTCATCAGGTACCGGCTGCTTCCAGCTTTACTGAAACGGCTCCTTGATGCTGTCAGAATCCTCACTGTAGAAAAAAGCCGCCGAGAGCTGCTGATAGAAAGGTGTCGGACCACACTGTGACATCACTGTGACATCACAGACTGTTGGGTTGTAAATGGCAGCATCTGTCTCTACGTTCCTTTTTTATCTCCTATTGTTCCTTTAATCTGCATTTAAATGTTCTGTATAAATAGAGTTTGATCGACTTTTCTCTCATAATCTTCCATACATTCCTTGTGCTATCTTTCATTAGATTCACTTTTTTGTCTCTTTATCAGCAAGCTCACATTCCGACCTCCATCATGTTGGTGCTGGAGGGAGAGAAGAAACCAGAACCGAAGCCCGTGGAGCCTGAGCCCATTAAGGAGAAGGAGGTAACCGAAGATATCGCCCATATATTCACCACTCAATTTAAGTCAAATGGTTCTTTTATTCATCAGTGGTTTTCATTTTAATCCTGCAGATGGAACCGGCCGCCTCCCCAGTTGAAGACGAGGCTCCCGTTGAGGCAATGCAGGAACCCGTGGCGCCGGTCCAGCAACGTCCAGCCGAGGACAAAGAGGAAGAAGAAGAAGAACCAATGGAGCAGGAAGAACCGACCCCAGCTCCACAGGAGGAGGGTCAAACTGCCCCCCAGGTAGGATTACGTCACTCAACGGAGTTTTAGGGCCACATTGGAAACATTTTTAAAAGTTGACGTTTTATGGGGAGAAAAAAGGAAAGATTTTACAAGAATGAGTCAATCTTTAGTGGAATAAAATCAAACAAATACTTATAATATGACATCTGTTGAGGAAATCCCAAAAACTGACCAACTATGTGATAATAATCGTAATGTTTATTACGACGTTTCGGTACTGGACCTTCTTCAAGCCACAAACATTACAATAAATATTAGTCTTCTATTTTTATAAGACCAAAAACAGGAACTTACGAGTAAATAGAGTCATCCTTTTAGGAGAGAAGACATCTTTGTGATAAAGAGACTGGAGACGAAGCATGTCAGTAATGAGATGCTTTCTTAATCATCTGACAGCCGTAGTTTTCTCACATATAAGATTTCAAAATGAGGTGTGGATTCACTGCAAAACAAATAACAAGTAGAATTCAGCCTTAAAAGTAAGAACTTGTTTCATTCATATGCTTACCTTTTACAATCCCCTGTTGAATAAAACTTTTCTTCAGGTGGGCGCTGCAGAAGAGGAGGAGAGCCCATCACCTCAACCGGAGCCGGATGAGGAACCGATGGAGGCGCCTGAGCCAGACTCCCCAGAGGATGAGTAAATGGCGCCGAAGCTGACGTCACATGACCCGCGGCTGGAAACTGGAGAATGACCCGCACTCAAAAAGACAGCAAACATCACGTACATCTTTCAAAAATGTTTGCCAAGAAAATATCTTTCCTCGTTTTGTATTTGTAGAAAGACATATTTTGAAGGGGGGGAGTGAAAGATGCTTTGTGTATGAAAGAATTCTACATGTGATCATTTAAAACTGGGATAAAAATAACTCAACGAAACACGGGTTCACTTCAGCTTCTTCTTCTTCTTCTTCTTCTTCTTCACTGTGTCTCAAACGTCACAGTTAGACAGGATCGGGGGTCAGCAGGATATTAAACTGAAAACTCAAAGTGTGAACCTTTTAGATATACATATTGGTCACAATATGTATATTAGACACAAAGACCAGAGGTGGATTGAATATTCTAATGTAAACTGAAATAATTATTTCAATAATTTTATATGCGTTTAAATTTTCTGTGTTTTAATGATAAACCTGTGATGACCTTACTCCTAAATGAATCACCTGATGGCAGAGACAAAAATAATAATGATAATTTAAAAACAACAAAAAAGCAGAAACGCTTCAGAATCTCACTGAGGAGTGACTTCCTGTTTGTCACATGGTTTCATCACTGCCCCTCCCCTTGAAGCGATCACCGGAAGAAGTGACACGAGAGAACGGATAATGAACCAAACGTTCGCCTTTCAGATTGACTAATAAATATTAGAATCAATTTTCACAAAAAATATCAACACATAATAACATTTAACATAAAAATGTAATTTTATAGACCGGAACACGACAACATTCGATACGTATCCCGTGAGATCTGGACATCAGACAAAAAGGAGCATTAATATTAAGCATGAATCTAAATTTTCTGACTGAATTTATCGTTCTTTGTTTTTTTATATCATCAGATGACGAAGTGTAACGTGCAGTGTTCCAAATAATATTAGTTTAAAATCAAATGTTTTTTTTATTGAGAATCTTTGGCCAGTTTTTTTTTTTATTTGTCACGTGGTAGACACGTGATGCGGCCAATCCCGCGAGATTATTCGGGATATGGTTAATGGAAGGCCCTTCTAACTGATGTCACACCAGGTTTAAAACTTTTGGTCGGTCAATTTTAGCAAGCAGGGCGGCGGGTCACACGGTTCACAGTACAAATGAAAGCCGTAATTCTTGCCGGCGGGTACGGAACCAGGCTCCAGAGGGATTTGATGGCCGACGGCAGCGGGAGGTTCTCTCACCTGGTCGGTACTGCAAAACCGCTGCTGCCGTTGGGAAACAGTCCTCTGATTTCCCACTGGGTCCGGGCCCTGAACGCGTCACGCTGCGTGGACTCCGTTTGCGTTGTTGTAAGTAGTATAAGTTAGTAGTAGTAATGGTAGTAGTAATAGTTAGTACTAGTTATTAGTAATGGCACAAGTAATTGGTTAAATAGTACTATAATAATAATAGCCTCTAAGAATTATGTTATTAGTAGTATTATTGTTTATTTGTAATATTAGAAGTCATAGTAATTAGGAGGAATAATATTTAGTAGTAGGATATTTGTAGTAGTAGAAGTAATAGCTGTAATAGTCAGTTGTAGTAATTAACAGTAGTAGAAGTAGTCAGTCTTTAGGGGTAATAGTTGGTACTAGTACTAGTTACTAGTGAAACTTTTTATTAGTAGTAGTTGAATTTATAGGTTAGTACTAGTAATTAGTATTAGTAGTACAAGTGAGTTGTAGTAATTGTTTTGTGCGTTGTTAATATTAGTGGTAGTTATGAAGAGTAGAGATAGTTAGTAATCGTACTAGACATAAAGGATGTAGTTATCAGAGTTTCCAGCTTTGCTGCTGAAGGTGGAACTTCTAGATGTTAATCAAGGGGGGGGGGTGAATACTTTTTCACACTGGTGGTTTAAGTACTAGTGAACCTTTTAGCCTGGTTGAGTAAAAACGAAGGTTTGAATCCTGTATTTTGTGTTTACTCCTGTCGTTTGACACACTTTAATCTGAGATGAACATAGAGGCAGAAGAAACCAGGAGGGGATCCGATACTTATTCACCACCTTGTGTTTATTCCTGATCCCTGAAGTTGTCTCTTCTCTCCGCAGACCAACGCTCTCTATTACTCCGTCTTTGAAGAGTGGGCATCACATTTCACCAACGTCCGCATTGTCAACGATCAGACGCGGAGCAACGAGGTGAACCTAACCGTGGTTCCACGCGTGGCCCTCAGAGGGGTTTTACACCAACGTCTGGCTCCAGAGTTGTGTTTCAGCAGCTGAGGCGTCTGGGAATATTTGGCTGCATGTTTCTTCTATTCCAGTCAGAATTGAACAGATGAGTGGACTCTGGTTTCTCCTGCAGGAGCGACTCGGGGCTGTGGCCTGTCTACAACTAGCAGTGCAGCACCTGAAGATAGAAGACCACGTCCTGGTCATCGGGGGGTAAGTTCATCCCACAGTGTGACAGATCCAGAGCCCACAGCCCCACAGCCATTAGAGTTTCACAACAACGCCCCCTCCTGGACAAGAGGCGGAACTTCTACTAGATATAAAGGTCAACTCCACCCAAAGTGACAGAAAGTTCATGAATCCATAAAAAGTACCTACACATTTAAAATTAAGGAATAAACGGGATTTAACTACTACTTTTATTTTTCAACTGCTCATAGTTTTTAAAGGTTTATTCCACCCAACTCAAATTCCAATGTAACAGCAGGATGTGTTACTAGTCTTCCTTTTTTAAATGTAGATTGCATTTCAAATACAGAACTTAGTTGATCAAATAACAATTATCATATAATAATTAAAACCACAAATCAACAGAAACGTTAGCGTTTATTTTGTAAGGCATAAAATCAAAGCGAGGAAACATTAAGAAGCAGGTTAAACATTATAGCGGGGCGAGACATCCTATGATGACGGTGGTTGTCATGGATACAGTAAACAAAGGAGTATAAACATCGGGTCTAGACCAGATAACCTCATGATAAAATAGGTTTTTAATGGAGAATTGAAGCTTCGTGGCAGAGGTGATGATCTAAATACAAATATGAAGAGCAGAACAATTTATAAACTGTATAAACAGAGTATTTACTGTAGTCGTAGAAAAGTAATTCCACAGATGACGAAGATTCTGCACGCAGCAGAGTTTTACGGAATAAAAGTATTTCCGCTGGAAGTAAGAGGTGGAGCGACGGTGAAGGCTCTAGAGCTGATGATGATGATGATGATGTGTCGTCATCTCTCTCTCCACCCTCGCAGCGACACCCTGTTCAAAGAAGATTTCAGCCTCCACAAAGTGAAAGAGATGTTCTCTGAGCTCCAGGCCAAATGTGAAGACAACTGTCTGGTGTTCTCGTACCAGTGCAACGACGACGGTGAGTTTCTCCTGCAGCGTCTCTGAAGACGTCAGAGGAACCTGATCAGAGGTATGAGGAGCGTGGCTCAGTTACTGCTGGATTGTGTCTGCCTAGAAACTCACAAATACGGGATACTGGAGGTAGACGAGGATCTCCGCGTCCTCTGCATGAAGGAGAAACCCCTTCCCTCTGAGACCAAGTCCAGGAGAGCAGTAAGTTCCTCACAAACACTCCAAAGACTCACTTCCCCGAGAGATTTTACACCGTCTGTCCGTCCATCCATCAGTCCGTCCATCCTGGCACCCTGATTCATACTGTTTGAGCCTGTTAGCAGTGATGCGTTCACTTACCATCGTAGACCCTGATGTATTACACTGACCTTGTAGGAACTGGGACTGTACTTTAAATAGTGATGCGTTCACTGACTGACGCGGACGTTTAGTTTAGACATATTTACTCCACGCTGTGAAGCGTTCGGTACAAACTGGAATAGCATTTGAATAGTGATGCGTTCACTTACTGTTGTAAAACAGACTTCAAATGTTCACACCGCAGGGAAGATCTGACCCAGGTCTGTTTTTTTTGCTCAGATGTGACTTTCATGTCGGTGTGAACGGCACAAAACTTCCATAAGTGGTCCAAAATCCGGCACATATTTTGCAATTCGGCGCCAGGCCCAACCGTCAGATCGGAATTCACGCGACAGTGACGTCGTCTTTCGTCGCACCACGGCGGCCAAGTGTGATCGGTGATGCGTTCACTGACCGATCAAGTCTCCGGTTGATGTTTTTCAGTGTCCGTGTTTCTACGTGCTGTCACAGAAAAGTCTCCCCCTGCTGGATGCCTTCATCGAGGAGAAGAAGGTAAAGTATTTGAAGTGACTCAGATCTGATGGGAGTTTTGACTCATTTCACGCCTTATAAAATATACTTATTTTATAAGGCGTGAAATGAGTATATATAAAATATACTTATAAAATAAACGCCTTATTATATATATATATATATATATATATATAATAAGGCGTGAAATGAGTATATATAAAATATACTTATAAAATAAACGCCTTATTATATATATATATATATATATATATATTATTTTATTTTTTATTGATGCTTTATCTGCTTTTGCTTTGTAGCACTTTGAGATTTGATCCAAATGTAAAGTGCATTATAAATTAAATGTATTATTATTATTATTATTTATTCCCGGATTCTTTCCAGGAGGCTCCGATCGAAGAGAAGGACGCTCCTGGAATCTTTGTGTCGTGGCTCATTCACAGGTGATTCCTGCTGCACCTCCATCAGCTGGTCATTCTCTCAGTTGGTGGTTGAAAATGTGATGTGGGTTTATTGTTTGTAGTATTACTAGTTAGTAGTAGTAAAGAATACTGTGTGTTATATATAATATTTGTATCTCTGGTTTAAAATGATCCGCCTCAAACCAAACCTCTTCTTATTTCTGTTCTTTCAGGAAGCCGGTTTACGTTCATCAGATTTCTGGCCGTTTCGATGTTGGAAACTTGGCGTCTTACGTGGAATGTGACCTTTACTTCAAAGAAAAGCTCCAACGCGTCGAGTCTTACATGCTTTAAAACTCCATCTTTATTGTGATTTAAGAAAATAAAGATGTAATGCAGACGGTGGTGCAGTGGGTAGAGCTGCTGCCCCACAGCAAGAAGGTACCGGGTTCAAATCCACGTCTGCCGGTCCTTCTGTGTGGAGTTTTCATGTTCTCCCTGTGTCTGCGTGGGTTCTCTCCAGGAACCCCGGCTCCTCCCACAGCCCAAAAACATGTGATACAGGTGAATAAAATTGACCATAGGACTAAGTGTGTGTGTGTCTGCTGTCCCAGCTAGCATCACCAGACGACGCTGCGTCACCTGCGTCTGGTGATGCTAGCAGCGTATTATCCTGTAATAATAAAAAACAAAATAAAGTAACAGTAGATAATGCAGTAAATCAACACTCTAAACTGCGAGTATCATTTAAAATGTTAATTGCGTGTCCTTTCTGAATAAATGCAGTAGAATGTTTCTAACTAGTGAGGAGTCTTGTGCATTTGTCCGAGGCTTTTTCACGTCTGTCCTCCATCTTTGCAATGCGGGAGCCGAACTGCATGGCTCTCTTGGGCAGGACGGCCGATTGGCCGAGGCCCAGCTGCCTGGCCGTCAGTCTGAGGAGGAGCTTCTCCCCGACGCCCCGAGGCAGCGACAGATCGGCCTTCTCCCACACGGGCAGAGAGTTCAAGAAGCTCACCACGTCCTCGTCCAGGTAGGGAAACCTGCCAGAGGAAGAGAGATCTGTCAATCAAGCTGGGAAGCCCCTCCCATAAACCCAGAGCAGAGACGAGGAGGAAGAGGCGAAAACACCAGCGTGGATGAACCAAACCTGTCCCACGCTCTCGTCCCTGACAGCAAGGGTCAACCCCCGGAGAGCCCCCACTCCCCTGCGTTGTACCCTCAGACCGAACTCCTCACATCAAATTTGACTCAATAATAATCTCTAACAGTCAATAGAGACTCAACCTAACTATGTCTATGATGTCATCAGTCTGTTCTAGGATCAGATCCCACAGAGACTCAACCTGACTGTTTCTATGATGTCATCAGTCTGTTCTAGGATCAGATCCCATAGACTCAACCTGACTGTTTCTATGATGTCATCAGTCTGTGATTTTAGGTCTCACCTGTCCACAGACACCGAGGTGATGCAGACACACCTGACAGCTGTGGAGATGTTTGAGGCTATTTTAGGGATGTGATTCATGTGAGGCTGGATTAAAGTATTCCATCAGCAGGTTATCAGGAACCTCTTGATAGATCTCACACAGAATACCACAAATATCAGAATAATGCTTTACTTCCACTGAGCTGCTTTAGTTTGACTCACCACCAGGACTTCTTGAAGCTCTACAGATTTGTTTGGGCCCACAGGAACCGTTTCGTTCTTTCTTATACTTTAAGAGACTTCAGCATCTGTTTGAGTTTTAAAACTGTAAAACAGACGCCCACACACTCACCGGGCCTCTTTCCCATGATCCCCGATCACTCGGTCATCTCTGCCCAGGTTCCTGGAAGAGATCCTGCCCAGCTCCAGGGCCAGTTCCTGGATCAGTCCCTCGTGTCCAGACCTCTTGAAGCGGACTCTGTGTCTGGAGTAACCTGCTAGCTGCTCATCGGCGCCAATGCCGGTCAGAATGACCTGCAGGCAGCAGAACTGGATCAACGAGGGAACTGAGGATTGTGAAACATCTCCTGATTACAAGAAAAACATTCCTTTGAGGTTTTCCTTTAGAACTATTCCAAAAACTTTTCACTGTTTTGTCCTTTAAGCTAAATAAAATAATTTATGATGCATTTAACTTACTGTTGAATGACTTTTCCCCGTGATGCCTTCATGACACTCTGAACATTAACTACTGATGTGACTCTGCTGTTGGGGCTGTGGGAGCAGCGATGCGTTCACTTACAGTTGTACAAACCGAAATAGTTTTGAAACTGAGTTGAATATGTTTTTTTTCTCCCACTGGAAAGACCTGGATGAGCCA
The DNA here is from genome assembly GCA_009660295.1 of Lophius piscatorius. Taxonomy (NCBI): domain Eukaryota; kingdom Metazoa; phylum Chordata; class Actinopteri; order Lophiiformes; family Lophiidae; genus Lophius; species Lophius piscatorius. The sequence goes on from VRLP01008407.1 coordinate 12,111, forward strand.
AAAATCCCCCGGGATACTTTGCAATAAAGTTTATAATACTCTAAGAAATGTCACAATTATTTTAAAATGAACAAAGAATCCAAGAAAGTAGTGACAATAAAAAACCAGCGAGGATTAAAAGACACACACAGATTATTAGTTCCAACGTCAAACATCATGATGGGATCTATGGAAGTCTGTGTCCCGGGAAACTTGGTGGAAGTAACAAAAGTGACAACATTTCTGTTACCTCCAGCCAAACATACTTCAACTGTTGTTCAAAAAAATAATAATATTTTAGTTCATTACAACAACAGAAAAGAACAATGTTTGTTACTTCTGGTCGAAAAAAGTAGTTTTTTTATAAATTCCAGTCAAACTTTTGTTACTTCTGAAAAGGCTGATGTTTATGTCTCACCTTAGCTGACGATGTGAACGACCTCTGGTCCCCCTCCCCCTCCTCTTCCTCCTCCGTGACCAACCCTCTCCCTCCTGCTGCGAACCAAACGGCACAGCCGATGCTGTCATCCAGCACCGTGTCCAGCGGGTGCACCAGGTGACAAATCCGCTCCTCGCGTTGTTTCTGCAGCTCCTCCTGCGTTACGTTGATTTCCACAAAATTCCACCTTCGCTCGGGATTCAGGTCTCGTAGTTCTTTCAGACCGGCTTTTCCGGTGAGTCTGTCCGGAACGTCGAAGGGGCTGGATGGTTGGGATCGAGCTCCGTGAGTTTTGGGCTCTGGGGGCTCGTTTTTGCGTTCTCCCGGTTTCTTTGCAGACTCTTTCCGCGTCTTGGGCTCCCGGAGTTTAAACGCTACATTGAGCAGATCGACTGGCTGATGAGCAGGAATGTGACGGTCAGCCAGGGCGGCCAGGATCATGGAATCCACGCCTCCAGAGAAAAGTATAGCAACAGCAGCCGGGTCATGGGTGGGAGGGGCCTCCTGGTTTACCCTGAGGGGCAGAGACTGAACCCGCCGCCTCACTGCCTCACTCAGAACATGGAGAAGACCCTTCACCTCCGCGTCCCTCTCTCTGCCTTCAAGCAGCTCCTGCAGCTCTTTCACACTAAAATGTGAATTTGGATTCATTTCTTTCTCATGTAACGACTTTGGGATGGATCTGTTGAGAGGACACACGGGTGAGGCGAGAACAAGGCCCGGCCGGTTCATCACGGCGATGCAGCCACTGGGGACGGACCCCATGATGGTTTCACTGCAGCCCGAGGGAAGATCATCTCCTCCATCAGCCCAAGGATAAACCTCAAACATCACGGATCCAGCCTCTGCTACTGCCTTCAGGTCAATCCTGTAGACACCAACTGCTGGGACTTCCTGCCACGCAGACCGATCCGGTCCAGAACTGTGGGCCACGGACGTCAGGGTCAAGGCGTTGAGGTCTGCATCAAATTTCCACAACAAACTTCTCCGGCCGAAGAAATCTCGGCCAAACCAGAGGTAATCTCCAGCTTTCTGGTAGTAAACAAAGCTCCACGGCCCCCGCAGAGAAGAAAGGACGGACAGGACCTCCGAAGCGCTGCTGCAGGACCCGAGCCGCTGAGAGAGAACAGAAGTGTCATTTTCCTCTGGCGTCACAGGGAGACCCCCGAAGATCTCGCCGTTCCACTCCAGGATGTTCCCGGCGTCGTCTTGAAGGGGCTGAGTGGTAAGGAGACCTCTCATGTGAAGAACGTGGGCAGAGAAGAAACACTGATGGCAGGAACCTGTAACCGTCAGGGCCTGGCTGGCGTCGGGTCCTCGCCTCTTCAGGTGTTCATCAACGGTTCTGTCAAAGTCAACCGGAGACGTCGACAGAGTCAACAGACAGAAGATGCCGCACATGACTGAGGGGGAGATCAGGCTGACATGTCCTGCAGCTCCTTCTTCAGGTTATCCAGTTCCTCTGGAAACAGACGAGACCATCTCTTATGTAGTACATGATGCAATAGACCCATCAGCCATAACATTACAACCACTGCCAGGTTAAAGGAACGACCGGGATTATCTGGTTACCTGTCAGCGGGTGAACTTCCACCTCAATGCTGTTAATATGTTTATTTAATTTGAAAATGCTTCGATTCTTGTTATTAAACCCATTTTACTTTCATGGAAGCAAAATTATGTTTATTCATGTCTCTATTATGTTCATTTTTGGCTTTTTTTTTGGGAGATCCGATCCAAGCCTTGAGTTCTGTGACCCACTGCACATTTAGTTATTATTACATAGTTTCTTATCGACTGAGAGTGTTTATATGAATAAAAGTAGTACAAGTATATAATAGATTAAAGTTAATTAAATACGACTTACTTTTGCATGAACCAAGTGTCTGAACTCTGTCTGCCAGGAAAAATATGTTACTGTTCCTCTGTTGGATGTAGACTTTCTGAGAGGAATAAACAGACAACGTTTGCATTAATATACATATTAAAAAGTTCCGTGACAACTCAAGGCTGCGTAAAAGTTTTCGAGAGCTTTACAATATTCCCATTCAAAGTTGACGGGTCACATTTATATCCCAGTAATATAGATATATATAAAAAACAATCACTGTTAAGTTTTGAGATGATGAAGGAGAAGTTCTTATTGCAGAAACAAGACTCAGACCCATATTTGCTGATAAGACATTGTGTTACTATGAAGAGTAAAAGGTATCTATAAAGATCTGTCAAGCTGAAAACAGACTCAAACTCGAGTATTAACACAAAGCAGGAGAGGGAAGGAGGAGACAAACTATCTGAGGAAGACTGTTGTTTTTAAAAGTTCAGAGAAAATGAATAATCAGATATTTTATAACACTTTCTCAGAAATCCCATTATGACAATATTCACTCTGCTGCTGGAAAAATGGAGGGAAAACAGGCAAAGCATAACTTTTTGGAGTTTCCTGCTACCAACGACTACTGGAGAGAGAAACACACTCCTGCAACATTCTATAAAAGGCTAAATTCCCCCAAGAAATAAAGACTATAAGACATTTTGGTCTTGAATGTCGAGAATGGACCAACTGAACTCACCCTGCTTTTCTTCAGGTTGGAGAGCTCGTCCAGAACCACCTTCTGCTCCTTTATCTGAAAAACAGAAACAACCGTGACTCACAGAGATGATATTAAAACAATAGATTAATGTTCGTAATAAAACACGCTGCTTTAAAGAGCATGGAGTCACTGTATTTACACGCAAACATATATTTATAATCCCTATTTCAGATATGTTACCGCTGCGGCTAACAAACTTTACCTTTTTGTTCACTTCCTCCTTAAATACTGACTGTCCATCAAAATCATCGCTTGAAGACATTTTCGGTTCAATGAAACGTAAAGAAAAATGGTTTATATGTTATATTTGACGGCTGTCGGCGGGTAACTTCAGCGTGAAAACATGTTCGAGTGAAGTCTGAAGTACTTCCGGGTGATAAAGTGGGAAGAGGTCGGACTGATACGCCCCCCAGTGGCGGGAGGCAGACACTACAGCTGAATGATTATAAAAAATAAGATTAATAAAATAACTCAAGGACGAAGTTACAAAGTGCTTTGACAAAATCGAAGATATTAAATAGTATAGAATCAGCTGATACAAATTATTAAAATTATCAAAACAAACAAGACTTTGTATCGCTGTAGTTTCGTTTATTCAGTTTTCATACAAAATACATCAATTATGATCGATAATGATCAATTTTTACAGAACAAAGAAAAGTAGAGTCAAAAAAACAATTTATGTCTGTGCGACTGAATAATCAAAATACTAATATATTACCACTGAAAGTTGACATAAGAGTAACATTGTTTATCTGGTTACCATGGTCACCTGTCAGCGGGTGGGATTCTTCAGGCAGCAGGGGAACATTTTGTCCTGCAGTTGATGTTGGAAGCAGGAAAAATGGACCAGCGGGAGGATCTGAGAGACTCTGACAACGACCAGTTAGTGATAGCTAGTCAACTGGGTCAGAACATCTCCAAAACTGCAGGTCTTGTTGTGTCTTCCTGGTCTGCAGAACCGGCCAAAATGGTCTAAAAAGGCTCATTAATGTTTGTCTGAGCCCACAGAGGAGCAACTTAAAAAAGTTTATGCTGGTTCTGATGGAGAGGGTTTTGGTGGACCCACAGTATATAATATTAGACCGGTGGTTTTAAAGTTATGGCTGGTGTTGATTCATTTTAATTGACCTTACACTCGAGGAAAGGTCAGAAGGATTCATCCGCTGATGGCTGTGAATTCCTTCATCAAATATCTCTGCGGACCCGAGCCTCAGGCCCGGCAGCAGACAGGAGAATCAACATGATGACTCAAATGTTGATCATTCTCCAGCTGTCACTCGAAGCTGCACCGTGACCCACAAACACACCTGTCTGGTTCTCTGCCCACTGCGCTGTAATTATCGATCCCAACCAGCTGTTCAATGTTTATCGTTTCATTCCTGGGATAGAAGGTCCGTCTTTTTGGGAACGTTGGCCAGACGGTGACCTTTGCTGTTTGTCTGCTGGAGCTGTCGGACTCAGACGGGAGATCCACAGAATCAGTGAGACCACAACTCTGTTATGCTCCAGAAATAACGATTATTCCACCCGATGACTGTTCACCGAACACATTCTTTATCCAGCTCAATTACACAACAACGTATGCAGCTTCATCAGGAAGCACCGAAATCAGTTTTAGAAACAATTCACTAAACAGTTTCAGCAGAAAAAAAGTTAATTTACACGGTGAAACAGTCCAGGTTCATACAGTGAAACAGTCCAGGTTCAT
>VRLP01008408.1:0-16831 GCA_009660295.1 Lophius piscatorius
CCCGGACTAAGCTCAGCACCATGGGTGATCGGGCCTTCTGTTCTGCTGCCCCTCGTCTGTGGAATGCCCTCCCTGACCATCTGAGGGCTCCACAGACGACTGACACATTTAAAACAGGACTTAAAACTTTCCTTTTTAGCAGAACCTATAACTTTAATTAACATTGCTGCTTTTTAGTCATGTTTTTATATAGTTATTATTTTAGTTTTTATTGATGCTTTTATCTGCTTTTACTTTGTAGCACTTTGAGATTTCAACCAAATGTAAAGTGCATTATAAATGAAATGTATTATTATTATTATAATCTTTGAAAGAAAAGCAACAATGAAGCAGAACTGTGTCTTCTGTGAGGGATGAAGAGCTCCCTCACCTTCATTAGGATTCTGTGAGCACGGTCATCAAGCCAACAGATCATGTTATCGAATACGAAAACAAGCAATCAAAGTCACATTCCTTGCCCCATTGTTTTGCATTTTAATCATTTGCAAGGCTTAATTACAGGATTGAAATGTAACTAACGAACAAGCAAATTAATTTTCACCTTAACCTTTGAAAGGCAAGCAGGCCAGATTCAAGCTTTATCCCATCTGATCGATTATGATCTCTCCGCTCAAACAGAATGAATTCCCATGCAAATTCGGACAAATCAATTCCCATTCCTGCAGAATCAATGGAATAGCTTTTCAGACCTTCCACAGACAATAGTATGATTAGGGGATGGGATGATAATGACTGGAGAAACAACGCAAGATCACAGCAGATAATATTAAATAAAAAAAATAAAAGATAAAAAGCCTGATGAAATGTATTGAAGGTGAAAATGGAGAAAGAATGAATGAGACGGCAGTGACTGAAGCTCAAGAAAATCTACTTCTAATGTTCAACTTTTTAAAATTCCAAATGGTGAGCTCATAGAGTCATAGCGGAGGCCTTTTCCCCTCTCATCCCGCTCTCCTGTTTTCCTGCCTTTGATTCCGACTGAGCAGGGTAAAGATGTGAGCGAGGTGGCTGCTGGGACTGGGCCCTGTTACAAATGAGCGTCACATGTATTCTAGAGCTGAAATGACTGAAGAGCAACAGAGACGTTCTGTGTGACATGTAAGCTGAGCAAAAGATGTGGTACGCAGAGAGTGGACACGATTGGATATGATGGAGATTTAATCTTATTTGATTTTTTAGCCTTCTCTTTTTTAAAAAAAGGTCATTATTTTGATCAAAACATTTTTTTGCTGTGTAGCCACTTTCCAACAGCTGTATGAAATAAATACAGGCTGCAAAGACTATAAAGACAATATGATACGTTAGGATAAGTCAAAATAAAGTCAGTTCTGTTTGAAAAGATTTACATACAGATTTAATATAAGGTAAGACATCACACCAGTGGTTCTCCGACTTTTTTCATTCATTCATAACAAACTATTTTTTAGTCATCATGGCACAACTACTTTGGTCTACAGGGACAAACACGCTGAAACTTAACAAAACACATGCAAATACACAAAACTCAACAAAATTGAGAAAACGTCATCATCAATTTGACAACATGTGCAGCATTTGGAAAAAATGCAACAAAATCCATACCATACCTTCTTTAGCAGCGTTAACAGATTTCTGAAAATGACTGTTTTATCATGCATGTATCTATCCTAATTGAGCGACACAAAATGTTCCTTTCATTAAAGCCTTCGAATCTGAAATGTTCATCCCCTGACATACCATAGTATCAATCTCTGTGAAATTGTAGAGTGTTAACTCTTCACCAAATCCACCAAACTATTGACTAAAGCTCAAATTGAAGTAGATTTAACTCAAACATGTTCACATGTTTTGATGTTTGAGTTGCTCATTGTAGAAACTTGGGGGAATGAAACTGAGGTCATCACGGAAAGTCACATTCCATCAAAAAAAGTCAAACTTCCTGTTGTTCTATGTGACGTTTGGAGGGATCATAGACACCCTACAGTACATCCCATATTCATCTTTTGCATTTAAACGCATTGTGCTTCTACTGTATGTGTATGTGTACTGCACCGGTATCTGTAGATAACATTGAGCACTTCTTTGTCCTCTACTATGCTTGGAGGGTTGGTGGGCTACGTAAAGCATCATTGTGCAGCCTCGGTTGAAGATTGAAGGAAGTTGTGCTTGGCACCACGCCCAGAAGAAAGGTGAGGACAAACACTCCCAACAAGCACAGGCTGGCATCTAAAAATCTAGAGACGCACATTGGCCTCATAGCACACGTGTGGTGTGTGTGTGAAAGTGTGTACATATGAGACTGGGCCCAACTCTCCGGTGCGATGAGGCTTCACTTTTCACAGGCTTTACAATTCTTCCCTTAATTCATTTGTGCTTCAGATTTGCTTGGCTGCTGGGATAACCTGGGAATGATAATGAAGTGTGTTATCCCTTGTGTGTGTGTGTGTGTGGTGTGGGGGTTGGGGGTGGGGGGTGGGGCATGTGTGCACATATGTGTGTGAGTTAGCCTTAGAATAAGGCTGGGAGAGAGAAAAAAGGACATGAAAACATCACAGCACATCACTTCTTCTCCTTCTCCCTTTTGAATGTGTTCGAAATGGATTTAGGGCTTTTCACTCAGTCTTTTAAGAGAAGATGGATCTTATTAGTGCTGATTGCTAGTCAGAGGACGTTTTCTGCCTCGGGAACCCACCTTACACACCTCAACAGGAACTGCTGCATCATTAATGCTGGGTTTTGACTGAGTTTTATCAAATATTAATCCGGTATTGACTCCACTTATATAAATTTGATATACTGAAGAATGTATTTCAGCTCAAATTACAAATTTGAGATCCGCAAAAAATCCGAGATCAGTGACACTTTTTTTTTTTAACATTCAAAGCCAATAATTCTGCAACCATAGCATGTTTAAGATTAGAGGAATATTATTGATGAGGTAAGTTAACTGTGTATAAGGTGTGGTTTGGGGACTTTAACATTTTAAGGTCAGGAAAAGTTATAGCTAAGGTTTATAAAAAGGTTAAAATCAAGCCGACCCTTTCTTCCTCACTACACAAAGGATGCTCTACTAATTGGGTTGTTATAAACCATATACTACTAGGGTTGCTCAGCTTTCAACATTTGTAAATAACTAAAATTAGAAATAGCCAATCAATATAATAAATATATTATCAGCCATGTTGACCTGCTTATTATTGTTACCAACCTGAAAATGAGATAAGGACAGGAGGTCATAATATAAAATTCCTATTCTGACACGTGTCTCACACATTGGAGTACCAGGTTTATTTCCCAAGCTGTATACATGGTATCACAATCAAGAACTATTAAACTGATATGCTTGAACAGATGCTCTTCACTCGATGTTCTAGTACTGCAAAGTACTTCACATCACATCAACTCTCAGGAACTTTCAACCCTTTAATTTGCTGCTCAACTGTTTGGTTGTCGCTCTTTGAAAAATGTGTGCCAATTGACTGAACCTGTTTAAGATACGACCCAGTATCAGCATGTATATGCTAAAGAGTAAGTGGCCAAGCATTAAATCGCGGGGGACACCAAAGGTCAAAGGGGGCCACGGAGGAGACATTAACCAAGGATACAATGAAAGTCCTATTCAATACGTAGGATTTCTTTTTCCATATTAAAACATGTGAGGACTTACTAAACAGAATTATGTTATCTACAACCAAAATGTCGAAAGTGTAATTAGCACACTTTAGCAAAATGTTGAGCTAATTTCATTAAAGTGGATTAATAGCAATTAAAAACACAATTTAATACTGAAATAATTTTAGAACTTTCCTTCTTTTTTACTATTAAAAAAGTTGCTTGACAGAAAAAAAGTTTCATTGTATGGTAAATATAAACTAGAGTCTATGATTATAAAAGTTTTAATGACATTAAAGGGTATTAAACATCTTTTATTCAAGTTACTGTTTTTGGTTTTACAGTCGCACCACTTAAATGTTTCGGTTAGTCTCACTGACAAAGACGGCACAAGTCGTATTTGAGACAAATAAATGTTAGTCCTATTTATGGTGAACTCCGCCACCAAAAATGCTGATTTTACCTTTCTGTTATCTATTTATCTTTGAGTGGTATAAATTCTGTGTCTGAGTACGCAAAAGTATTCACTGTTCAGTAAACTTTTTGTTCTTACTATGTCTTTCTCTCAACCATTTTGCTTTGTGTCTAGACTGACAGATGCAAAACACATCAGTATGTGCAGTTTGCTCAGGGCAAAACATTTTTTAGGAAAAACTGCATATAAATCTCAAAAGAAAAGAAAAGGAAATTCACTTAATCTATAACTGTGGCAATTTCCAATGCACAAATGCAACAGTTCAGTGACACAAAGTTATCAAAACCACCAAGTCACAAATCACAGAGACATCAAGTCACATGCCACAAAGAAATCTCTAGTTATACTACCAGACAGGAAGTTGCCATAGCTCTAATCTGGTTCAATCTCCCCCAAACTTTTAATTTATTCTACTTCTATTGTAGTTACATCAATAATAATTCCACTATAACTAATATTTATCATATATTAGATAACTTAAGTATTCATATAGTAAAACAGTCCAGGTTCATACAGGTGCTTCAGTTTGACCATCATGCACACATTAGCATTCCTTAAAAATGTTTCTACTTTGCATCTTAATATTAATAGTTATTCAGCATCGAATTTAGCATATTGGAGAGTAATAATAAAATAATGTATAATGATAATAAGCTAAATACTTAATAAGTACAACATAAAAAAGCAGCGCTACTTTATATGGGGAAAAATATATCAAAGGCTGTTTTCACAGCCAACAATCCAACCAAGGTTTTGGTGTTTGTTACCTTATATGTGTTTGATCAGTTTCATATTGCAATTTTTAAAAGCGCACTAAAGAAGTTTGCATGACGTCCTGTTGTCACCATCTACGTGGGCTGCCTTGCTTTATTTACACTCAATGAATATTAACTTGTAGACCAGCTTGCATCAGATGTCAGTCTGTTGTCAGTTCAGCATATTTCTGTCTTCTTAGTTGTTGTTTTTTACCTCCGCCAAGGAGGTTGTATTTTCCCTCGGGTTTTTCTGCTAATTTATTTTTCAACAAGATTTAGGAAAAGCTACAACACCGATTTGCATGGCAATTTACCAAGATAAAGGTTTCGGCATATCCTAGATATAATTATATTTTGATAATGTTATGTGGGTTGCAGTATTTAGAATAAAATAAAATAATAAAAATACATTTGGAGTGGTGCTTAACAGCGATGTCACATTGTAACTCTTGAAACTGTCACACTGTCAAACTGACAAACGGTTCCAGAAGTATTTCAGAGATACTGAGGGAGTCTCTCGGAGTCTATGGTAGATTAAGAGGCTGACAATAATTAAAATTAATGAATTAATCTGTGTGGAATTTTTGTGACTAAAGCGATGTAGTTCAGCATGTTGAGCCATCAGGCTACCATGTTATGTTTAATGACCCTCCATGTTCTCAGTGCTGAATTTTCTGCCACTATTACTTCATTCCCTTCATTCCTATTCATTCACAGGCATTCCATATCAGAGACAACATTATTTCGATGAATTCAGTAAGTAGAGGGTATCCTAAATAAATTGATCTAATTGTTTCTGATCAGTCATGTCTACTTAGGTTACTGTTGTTTTTTGTCTTTTGTTTATTTGTGATGGTAGCTGCTGTAATTTCCTGTAATTAATCCAGAAACCCAACCCAAAAAAACAAAAATATTTTCACCCAGATAACAAACCAAAGACCACGTTTTTTTGTGAGACCAAAGCTTTTAGACCAAGTTTTAGACCTTAGACGGTTGGTTGGATGGTTTTCATATGTGAATTTTAGTCTGGATCAAACTGCAGTTTGGGATGATGCCAGTGTGAGACAGATGAGGGCTTTTGACGATATCACGATGCCTAGAAGAGCATAAGATGGAACCTCTCTCCACCAAGCATAGTAATGTGTCAGTGGAGGACAGGATGTACCAAGGAGGCACCTTCTCACACCTTGACTCCTGCCTGTAGTCAGGAGTCAAGATGTAGCCCATCTTGACTCCTGACTACATGCAACAAAGACAGGGTACGGCAACAACACCAAAAGTATTGACCCTGTGTGACACCAACAGAACAGTCTACTGTGGAGATCAAAGAAGTCCAGGTACCAGAAAAGAAGATGATGTGTAGCAGCAGAGATGATAATCCTTCATCATTGTGTCCAGTGCTGTAGCATAAGGTGATAATGGAGGTGATGTTGTGGAGAACATTGTCGGTGTCAAAACCAAAGAGAAGGAGGAGTCTTCCGAGAGTTAAACTGATATCAGAAAGAGGTGCAAGGCAAACTTTTCACCCTGCAAAGTTGCAAATAGACACAAATTTGTGTATGCCTTCATGGGTGCCCAAGGCTCATTGATGCACGTGGGGAGTGATCCGTCTGATCCCACAGAAGAGTCACTGTATCACAAATTTCTAAAACAAAGTGATTGAGCTAATCATTTGTGTTGGTTATTACCTCCATCAAGGAGGTTTGTTTGCAAGATTACAAAGAAACTAATCGATGTATTTGCATGAAATTCACCAGAGAGGTAGGTTTCTGCATTTCCTAGAGATTATTACATTTTGGTGACATTACATCATTACCCCATGGCGTGATGTCATGATAATGTTTCCTTAGGCAGTGCCTTGGCGGAGGTTTGTGCTCTTGAGTGTTGAGTGTTTTCTAATTAGAATGGCAATCAGTGGAACACATACCTAAGCCAAGTCCAAATTCATCCTTTTTTTCAACCTGCCTGGCTCATACTCAGCGTTAACACAAACATTCCTAAAAAATGGTTTAGTAGTTTTTGAGTAATAAGAGACTTTTTTTGAGATGCAGAGAGAATACTAGGCTAACATTATCAGGTTGCAGAAACACAATTCTAAATCAATGCTAATGTCACTCTGTATCAGCTGGATGTGCCATTCCTACTTAAAATATATCATTATTAGCTTTGTCATATGTGGATCAAGCTGGATGATAAGGTTTCAAGCTCAGTTCGTTATGTGTGCCATCAAATTTGGAATCTCCTGTCTTTTCATAAATGAGCTGTATGCATGTCTCGGTTAAGTATTCGGACTGGGCTCAATTACTGCTCTGTAACTAATTGATCTTGCCTGGAACAATGGCAGGAATAGAGTAGTCCCAGCAGGACACAGGCCTCCCCTGCAGGAAAGAAAAGCAAGTGCTTCCACTAATTGAAATTATTTCGATTAATGTGCAGCCTAATCGAGGCTAACTATGCAGCATCACACTGGGTCATGCAGTCATTTTCCTGTTTTCCTAGTCTCCTTGGTGTACTGCGTTTAGACAATCTTGCCCCCCTCAATACAGAAAGCAACAATTTATCCTGCGGAGAACAAGGAGCAGATGCGCAGGGGGAAAAAAAGGAGCTAACAACGGGGCCGATCGATAAACAGAATGGAGCTGTGATTTATTTACCGCTGTGTGTTATGTAGAGTCGAGGGCAGGCAGAAGAAAAGCCTTCTGATATGGCCACAGGCAGCCGACATAATGGGGCCCTCTCAATCTTCAGTGAGTGGCTTGTTGAATTGTCAGGCAGGTTTCCGCCAGTGTTCAAAAGTGCTATCGGATCAAACCCCTGAGACGCGAGCGACAAGACAGATGATTACTCACTGTAAACGATCCAGGAGGGGAAAACAGAGAAATAACTACAGCAGATATTGATGACTCAATAGACTCAGTGACAGACCGTTCCATTTGTGTTAAGATAAAGTGTTGTCTGTCGTGGATCAATCATAATATAAACCTCTTATTGAGCATAAAAACCATGTTTAATGTCATTAAATCCAGATCTAGTGTCCCACCCCGCCTGCCTCTTCCTCCTTTCCTGGAAGCTTACACATATCTGGCCGCCTGCCTTCTATACTACAAGCATGTGAGTCGGAGGCAGTGGGGGATGGGGATATGAGCTCTGCTGTTGTTGGTGGTGAAGAGGGTGGATGAGGAGGAGGAGGAGGAGGAGGAAAGGCATGGGTGAACAAGGGGAGATGGGAGAAGAATAAAAAGGAACCTTGGAGGCAATCATTTCTGGCAGAGCAGTGGCCCTCACTCTGTGTGTGCGCATGAATGTGTGTTTTCTCTTTTTTGTAATTTCATACAGTTTAGACGCAGCTGACACTCAGCTAGGGCCAATAACATTTTACAGTCTGCTGATGTCATCACATTTTGACAAACTTCTCAATCTGGAGTGACCTTCGTGGTGCTCTAACATGCTAACCTCTCTCTGTCTCTCCCTCTATGCTCTGTCTCTGTCTCGGTCTCTGCATCTACTCAGCTCCACATCTCTGAAAAGTAGCCAGGAGATTAGCAAGTTTAGATTTATTACACTGGTTTGACTATGAAAATCCTCTATTTCCATAATACCCTGCTTTTGTACAGTGATGAGGAATATATGCTGTTACAAATATTGTAAGTGCCTTTTTTGGTACTTTCTATTGTGTTAAAAGTTGCACTAAGACTACAACCTGCCCAACCTGAGACTAAGAAGAATATGTACTTTAATTGAATAATTACATTGGGTGAGGATACACCCTTGCTACCGGGGACGACAGCGTAGGCCTAGTTTTAATCAGGAGTTGTTTGGAAGTGAAATTCATGTTGACAGAAGTGTGTAGAGATGAGATGATCAGAAGTAAAATCCCCATTGGGTCTTGGCTAAGAGGGGAGTCCCACATGGTTGATTTACCGAGATTTAAAGGTGGATTTTCAATATTGTTTAATTCAAATTGAATCATAAATTAACTTTAAAATATATACGCGTCATGTTGAGGTAGCTGGTCTGCAACAAAAGGGTGAAAATAAGGTCAAACTAAAATAAACAGCCAACAATAAATGTAATTATCACCCTTTCTTGTGGAAAGTAAACTAATCGGCGCTGTTGTCCGTCCTTCTGGCACCACACCTGTGGCAATCAGGGCCTTTAAAGTCCATGTCCTAATAACTAAGTGGCCACAGCTGCAGGAACTCTAGACCGAAGGTGAGGAAGAGGCAAGGTGTTACCTGCTCGAGCACTTAAGTCGCAACATCAGATTTATATTAAATACGACAATGTGGATAAGCACAATTACAGTAAAGCACGGTTAAGATAAGATGTGCGCCAAAGTTGGAGGAAAAAAAAAAGAAGGATATGGATAATACTGAAGAAAATCTAAAATTTGAATGAACAGATAAATAATGTTCAGTGCCAAATTTTAAGAAATAAGGTAGGTAAGATGAAAAATGAGGTAGGGAAGGACAAAAACACAAAATAAGGAGTACTTACAGCAATAGATGAATAATGCCAGGAATAACAGCAGAAGGTTATGGAGCATATTCAACAAAAAAATGGGTAGAAGTTCACACTGTGTTACCATATGTTTAGCATGAAGGGGATTTCATCAGTATGCTCCGTTAATAGGAGGCCTACTTCATTTGCAGCAATCTTGAGCAATATAATGTAATGAACAAATTATTGTGTTCTATTATGCTGAAAGTGACTGAGGAGAAAATAATCTCAAATCCCACCCTGATGGAAAGTTATCAGGGATTAATCATCTAGATGCATGGTTGTTCAGAGCTGTAGCATGTAAATGATATATTTACCATTCTTATTCATTTAATATAAACGTTTTATAGTCCCAGAAAAGTGGAAAGAGTGCAGTTACACCATCACCTGAAAATAAAAAAAACTCATCTTACAAGAATGAATAGTCAACCTATTACTCTACATCCAACCCTGGGCTAGGTAATGAAGATACAATTTTGAGCTGATGCAGAATGCAGAATTATTATTTTTTCACTAATTCAAATCAGGAATGTCACTCCTCATGCACGGCCTAAACAAATATGCAACACCAGTGGCAAGAGGAAAGGGATGCTAACAGGCTCTCTGGATGTTGTTCATTACGGCTGAAATGATTAGTAGTTGAAAAGGGAGAAGCAGTCAAATCACATTTATTTGTTTGCCAAACATTTTAAGAAACTGGATGTCATAAATTTACGTACCTCCCCTTTGATGATAAATCAGGGGTCAGATCCATCAGCTTCATCATTCATCCGCCTCAGCAGAGTCATCAGCCAGCACCACCAGTTTCCAGACTCAAGATTGGGGATATTTCATGCTGCAGCTCACGTTAGAGACCCTTCAAACTCAATCCCCCCGAAGAGTCTGAGCGCCAAAGACTTTCTAATAGACTAATTATCACTTATCAACCGTTGTAATAAATCATTCATCTTTTCTACATATTGACCTCTCTGTTTGACATAGTTTTTGAGTTTTTCTCGTTAACACAAGGGTCTGCGGTGGCGGCCATGACAATTCCCTAATATCCCCAACTTTACAGGGATATAATGACGTAATAATCGGACAGTAATCAAATTACTTAGGGTGGGTTTTTGAGAGTACTCTGTTGGTAGTAAAACTTATAACCCCTATTTCTGTTATATTTATTTATTCATTATATTATACAAAAAATATCAATTTGAGTAAAAAACATAATTTAAGTGACTATTGTTGACAAAATGGCTCAATCCAACAGTCAAAACATTATAATCAATGATACGTGTAGTCAGAATTTTCTCGTTGCAGTCTTAGCTCTGAGTGGCTGGGATGTTCTCCAGGACTGCAATGCACTTTAAATGGCTTGATTACATAGATCCAATTCAGCAAAATTGTCAAGACATGTTATTATTATATCAATGCAATAAAACTCTGATTTGCATTTTATTGCAATATTATAAAACTATATTCTAAGTTTCATTATCAATGTGAAAGCGTGGTATAGGCTGATACCATATTTTTGGAAAATGGTTGTGATTTGTGATGATGCAGATCTCCTCCATGTGAACCAGTAGGTGATATGATGAACCTGTGGAGGAACCAAGGTTGACAATCGCCCCATCATTCAGGTTTTGCCCTCGGCAACCCGAACCCCCCCACCAGACTTCAGACTTCCACCAGATCTACTGTCCAATCGCACTCTCAACACCATCCTCCCCCACAGCTGGGGGCTTTCACCCTGTGGTCCACCTTACTGACAGCTGTTGATTTGGATCTCTCCATCAGACACCAGATAAAAGAGGGATTCAGGGCTCATTCCTGCCTTTCCCTCTGCTTCTTTCCTCCCTCCAATCCCCGCCACAAACGCAATTCCCAGGCACCGGACTACAGCTGGGCGTCCTAATGAAGTCATTCCGTGCACACATGATTGGGTGAAATTGCCGCCGCCGCACCACCACTCCCACCAACCCTGCCACCTTTGCTGCTACTGCAAGTATCTCCGCATTCACCTCACATCTCAGTGCCCCACCCCCACACACACACACACGCACGCACGCACGCACACACACACACACACACACACACACACACACACACACACACACACACACACACACACACACACACACACAATCTTCCTCATCTCCACAGAGTGTACTCATGTGGAAACAGCAAGTGGTTGTTGTGTGTGTGCGTTTGTACATCTGCAACACATGTGATATGAGTGTGTGTGTAGGTGTGTGTTCTTAACGAAGCTAACACAGCCTGACTGGCTACTAATTGGATGTTTCCATTGGCTGTTATATACGAGGTGGCATTATGGGCAAGAGAAAATCAAATGAAAATCTATACCTCAAACACAATATACCGTGGAGAAAATAGAATAAGTTCAGCTGTGAAGGATTTTCCTTTCGTTAAAGAAAAATAAAAAAATCAGATAATCATCAGATGATGGTGATGGTAAAGTATGTGCTGTTATAAAATCAATCAAAGCAGCGGGAGTTATTTCAACCTGTCCATCACTGTCTGGATAGATGAAAGGCTTCCATGAGTAATAATCTGAAAAAAAAAGTAGACAGCTAATGAATCTCTAATAATGTCACCCACAAAAAAAAACACCCCGCACCAACTCTAAAAAAAAATTGTCTTTGTAGAGGTCTCTTGCACAGCCTAATGCACATCACAGTCCCTGATAGTTCACTCAACGACACCTCCTCAGCAGGAATCCTCCAGAGACAACCTTGCTTGCTGTCAGTCGGTTGGTCTGCCACTCACCGCTAACACGACAGCCCATCCCTGAGTGCCTGTGAACACTCCACAAGCGGCGCCGATCTGACAACACAAAAAAGCAAGAGAGTGTTTCTGAAGGCGCTCTCCTGTGATGCTGGAACAAGTCGTTTTAAGTTTTCCTTCCGGGGAAGGTGGGATTGGGAGTGAGGGTGACTCACGCATGACTCCCTGTTAGCAAGGGGGCTATCAAATGGATCAGATTTTTGGGACTTTTGAATCTGGATGATGGCTGAAAAGGACCCTTTTAAAAGAAGAGATGCATTGATTAGAGACCCCTCCTGACGCTAAAGAACGTCTCTGATTTTGAATACTGGCTGATAGATTTTAGATAAGACAAACTGTCCTAAATGAATGATTGAGGGACATCAGATTTTTGCAGTTTAATTAGTCCGGCACATTATATTATTTCCTGTTGTGACTTATAATTTCTGATAAGTGTCAATGAATAAGCATCTAACAGAATGTGCATGACAATGAATGCATGCATTCTCAATATGCCCAAATCATGTATTATTAAAGATGGCTACCATTAACATTATAATATATTAGCATAATCAAGACCAACATTTGCATGTGGGATGTTCTTGTAAATCCCACAGGATCTCAAGCATCAGCAAAACGCAACGGCAATTGAGTTCCTATACAACATCTTCATCTTTGGCAATGTTCAGAGCTTTGTTTGTTAATCGAATTAAATAGACGAAGCACGGAATCTGTGTCTAGACTGTTTCCATGGCTAATTGTTGCTTCCCTCTTTCCTCTCAAACAAGAGAGATTTCTGAAGTTATTTCACCAGGGTGGAAACGCCTGACAGACATGCACCGTCAGCAACACTCCAGCTACAGCAGCACAGCTGAAGCACGGTTCCACAAGCTAACTCGACCATTTCATGATACTGTATACTTTTTCTTTACTTCAGGTCAACGTATTGTAAGTCCAATGTTACTGGCTTGGCTTTTACAAAATATATTACAACAGTTAACAATATAAGAATTGTTGTATCCCCTGAAGAGTCAGGGATATTATGGAACTACTTCATGGATCATTTTCAAATTTTTACCCTCATAGACCCTAGTGCGTGGAAAAACTGGATTGATTTTGAGAAAGGTCAGATGCATATTTCCAACACTAGGGGGAGGGTTATCTCCAAAAGTTTTTCGGTCTTTATTTCTACACCATTGGTCCAATGTAGTCCAAATCTGAAGCAATCGATTCAAGAAGAGCTTTCTTAAATAAATCATATTATATGATATCATATATCATATATCATATTTTATATTTGTACTCTAGTAATTCATATTCTATTCACTGTGAGGAGCTTTTTTTTTTAATGAAAAACACTGTTTTCTATAACTTCCTAAACAATTGTCCAATTTATTCCAAATGTGGTACATGAATCGGCTTGAGGACATCTACCTTGTGTATATCATATTATACTCACTAAGGGGAGCTTTTTCATGAAATCACTGTTAAAACACTTCGAGGAGTTCTATATCAGCGGACTTGCTTGTACAATCCTGATGATTGGGGGCTTTTTCAGGGATTTACCCTTGACGTTGGGGATGACAGCGCAGGTCTATATTGATTGAGAAATTTACTATTGATACTATAATTTGAATAGATCAGATTTTTGTGATACAACCATTTAAAAGTGGATGCACCCTTTTTCTAGCGAAGAAATCATCAGGGACCCGACATTCTCCTCCAGAGTTCCAGGTTCTGCTCCATCCCTGCTGGATGGTGTGATATTATGTCCTTTACACTAAAATACACTAAACTATGAACCTGTTTTTTGATTAAAAGCAAAATGAGTAAAATAGACATCTGCTCATTGGGATTTTGGTACGATAATTTAACTTGTTCTGATGTGATCAGTAGCTAATGGCTGCCAATGGCGAGTAACATCAATTTAATACTTTCAGCAGAAACTATTAAGTCTTCTCATGAACCTTAAGTTTGACCGTGGAACATTGTCCCCTAATTGACTCATGGCCACTGGGTTTTCAGTTATTTGGAGGAAAACAAGCTATTAGCACATTTTCATAAAATCCTTCTGGTAAATTTAAATCTAAATTATATTTCAGCTGTCTGTCTGTCTTCAGCTGCTCCACTTTGTTAACCAGTAAATTGCAAATGCTGTCAATCTGCTGGTTGGCGTTGGGTCTGTAGTGTTTAGCAGACTTGTAGAGCTGTTCGGCCAGAAACAGCTTCCTGCTATAACAAAAGGTACGAGCCATGAGAGTGAAACATGCGATGAAAACCATTTAAAGAATTACATGCTGAGCGAAATCAGACTTGGCAATAATCCGATATGAGTGACACCTTTCACTTCATGGGATTAACACTTAATTCAATTATTTGTGTTAATTTCAACAATAAATCTAATAATAAAACTATGACAAAAGATGTGTATTGATAATTTATAAAGCCATTATTAACTTTTTAATGTCTTCTTCAACTATTTGGCTGAGCACATTTTGAGTCACTAATTCTTATTGAAAAACGTGACTGAACCTGTTATCCCCATTTTTTGGTGCCCTGTGAATGCAGGGCTTCCTGTGTTATGTATAATATGATCCAATGGCAGCATGTACTGTAAATGCTAGGGTAAGGGACCAAGGATGGAGCCCTGAGGGACTCAACAAGTCAAAGGGGCTAACAAGGAGGAAGCATTAACCGTGGTTATTGAGAAATGCCCATTTGACAAGTAGGTTTTTATTTTATTTTTTGCTTATTGAATCATTGGAAGACTTACTAAACTGAATTATCTAATTTGATAAAACAAAATATGTCTAATAATGGTCAAAGCATTAAAAAAACGTTTTCATCATGAAAAAAATATATAAGTCTGATTATTTCTACTGTTTAAAACATTCTTGTACAACATTTTTTCATTTTATGGTAAATTTAGTGTGTTTATTTATAATTTTGACTGGATAAATGCCTGAAAAAATCAAATATGCAGAGAAATAAGTTTTCCATAGTTTTCCTTTTTTTTCTTGGCAAAGACATGCAAAAGTGGCAAGACTAAACCGTTTCAGAAAAAAAATCTACTAAAATGTCTCCACAAAAAAAAAGGAGACAAAATATTATACATTTTAAAAAACGAAGAAAAACCAATCCAATCCTTCTGCTCACTGGCATGGGCAGCAATTTTGCCTCCTGAACTGGGAAGGCTGAGGTGGGACACTGGCCCACCTTTTTTGCCAGCAATTGCAAACCAAGGGTGACACCGTCGTCCCCAACAGCAAGTTCATATCCCCGAAAAGTTGAGCAAGCAATCCCCCTGATTGAATCTTCAAATTAAATGTGAAGTTAGGTCCAAAAAGACATTTTTTTTTGGTAAAACAAACATATATATAACAACATATTTTCCTTAAGAAAGCTTCTCCTAATGAGTAAAATCTGAATTATTTAAATAAAAAATGATAGCTCTCATTGAGTCGTTTCATATGTATGTATTTCATATGAGGTAAGATAAACTTACCTTGCTTTCTGGAATGAAAATTTTAGAGTTTCCCTCATCTCAGGCTAAGCAAACTCAGAGTTTATGTCAACAGTTGAATAAAACCAGTCAAAAATATTTTGGCTTTTCTTTTTAAAATGAGCCTTTAATTGACAATTGATACAGGACTAAATTGCCTAAAGATAAAATATGACAGCATTAAGACTATATTGAATGAGGGATATGATTGGGCTCCTCTTCTTCTCTTGACAAAGGGAATATTTCCAATAATTTAAATGTCTGTGATGCCTGTAGTTATACTTTCACAGTTATGAATGACAATAATTGTGCTAGACCTATTGAGTCTGTTTCCCAAACTGTCGCCATGCTTGGACATGCATTAACATGTGACAGAAAACAGTGTTAATTAATTCCAATAGTATTTTATAACGCTCATTGGGATTTTATCATTAAATCACAAAAATGGGATGAGTTTCCACGTTATATTCAAAGTGAAGCAATGTGCCCGTGATAAAACAAAGCAAAGGCACTTAGCATGTGTTCTCCTAGTTAAGACTCCCTCTCAGCAGTAATACAATGTTTCTAAGTGTCTGCTGGAAAACAAGTGGAAGGTCAAGAACAGAAACAATAGATGTTGATTCCAATTATGTGTAAAGCATTGAACAAGATGAGCTAATGATGGCGTTGTCGGGAGAAAAAAGGTGTTTATGTGCTACTCTCCAAAAGCCTGTGGAACAGTTTATTAGGCAAAGGCTTTATTTCCATAAAGGCTGATAAGACTTCAAATGATTCACTGAAAAACAGTCCCAGCATCAGCACAGCAAAGCAGTGTGTGTATTTTTCTCTCTCGGCGCTGGGAGACAATCAAGACAAAGATGATAGTACATTTTGAAATGCAGCACACAGGCATAATGAGATTGCAGCTACTTCAGGAACAAAACCGGACAAAATGCTTTTTTTTCCCTAAATGGCTCGTTGTTTTATTCACTCACACCAAAAAAGGCCATCGTTTTCAATTAATGAAGCAGGGAATTGAGTCTGAGGTCCTGCGGGATATGGATTAACCATGATGGCTTGAGGGCCCAATCTCACAGTGAGTTTGCGCTGCAGTCTGCATGTAGGAATCTCTCATTCAAGGCACCGATCACCCCCCCCCCCCCCCCCCCCCCCCCCCCCCCCCCCCCCCCCCCCCCCCCCCCCCCCCCCCCCCCCCCCCCCGACGGTGTGTTCTGTTCGACGCCGACCGAGTTTGGGGGGGGG
>VRLP01008409.1:0-16829 GCA_009660295.1 Lophius piscatorius
ACACTTGCACTGAAAATCTAATTGTGTGCCATCTTTCCTCAGAGTAGATCCGGGTGGGGGCAGAGAGTGTGTGTTCCTTCTCTGTATCTCCATCTGATTAGTGCAGAACAGAGAAGAAGAGTGGGACGTCGTCCACTATCAGCCACTCACTGACTGAGTGTGTGTAGAGAAAGTTGATGGCGCCCTCTCAGACAATCAGTCGCTGGATATTCCACATCCTTTCCAATTTTCTTCATTGTTTGCTACATCCATTTATCCACGGTATCCGTCATGTATATGGTTTTCAGAGGGACAGATACTCTAACACCGCTATTAAAACCACAACCACAACTGGTATATAAACTTATCCACCAATTTGATTCAATAAAATGTTGGCAAATAATAGACATTTAATGTTTTTGCAGTTGAATATACAGTCTTGTGAAGAAAGTGTTTGTAATTCTATTTAATTAGGCAAAAATCACCTTTCCTACATGTAAAGGTATGGAACTTATTTGTATGTTGTGCCACCATTGGCAGCATCTACTGCATCAAAATGCATTTGACAATGGGAGATCCGTCTTTGACTTCCCTATGGTGGCATTTTTGCCCGTTCCTATTTACAAAATTGCTTTAGTGAAGCCACATAGGAAGATTTGTGAACGGGAACTGATCTTTCCAGGTCCCGGTACTGCATATTAATGAGGTTCGGGTCCAGACTTTGACCAGGCCATTCCACATAAACTTACATTTTATGCCTTTTGAGAGATTCATAGGTGGACCTTTCTTCATTGTTTTGCTGCATGACCCAGTTACAACTGAGCATCAACTCGCACAATGATGAACTGAGATTCTCCTTCAGAATTCTGTGGTTGAGAACAGATGTTGTCGTCCACCACCACCTCCGAAAGAAAATGGATGGATGGAAGGACATATAGAAGTGTTTGTCCTAGGAGATCCACTACAGGGAGGAGGTACAGCACCTGGTCGAGTTGTTTTCCGACAATAACCTGGTCCTGAACACCACCAAAACCATGGAGAACCGGGAGGAAAGCTCAACAGACACTTTACTTCCTCAGGGAACCTAAGTATGCTAAACTTCCCTCTTAGTTCCTTGTGGACCTCTACAGAAACACCATAGAGAACCTCCTCTGCCACTACGCCACAGTGTGGTCCACAAGCTGCACTGCGGTCAACAGGAAAGACCTGTTGTGGATTGTAAAATCTGCTCAGAGGATTGTGGGGAAAGAGCTCCCAAATCTGGATACGGTATATACTATACTTGTCTACACAAGAAGGCTAGCACTATCAGTACGGACCCAACCCAGCAATGTCACATCAGGGGAAAGATTTTAAGGTAAAAGCTGATCTTTTTCCCAAATGTAAGAAATTTTTTTTTATGAATAAGCGAATATAACATCAAAATAAAAACCAAGACTACAGAGTAAAGTTTTAGCTTATCAAATATGATATTTCACTCTATTTCCTTTTTAAAGAAACATACAGTAGCAATGCTTTTCTTTGATTTGTATGATAATCTTCCTAGAAAATCAAGCAAACCTTCACTTTATCAGAGCAAATTACATGAATACATTACTTTTGTCATTACTTAACCAGCATCAGAGGAACCCAACAACCTCCCTATAAACCCAATGTCACTAAGCTTTATTGTGCTGTCCTTGTGCAAAGCTCAATTTTCTTCTTCCCCGTAGCTGACATAATAACCCTTGGCTGAACCCTGAATTTTAGGGCACATACAGCAATAGTTTTCATTTCTGCTGGCAGCTCTATCCCAGGAGAAACTCTTCCATCTTAAAATAAAGTTTTAAACTGCTTCTGATTTTAAAACAGGGAGGAGGTGAAATTATATGCCCCAGCACAAACGATAAAACGGTACCAGGGCTTCAGCGGTGTCCTTGAGGCTCTTATCAGTAAGTACCCGATGAACGCACTGTGTTATGAAATGGTTCAACAAATGGTCCACTTCCTCTTATTTAACATCTAAATGTATAATTCAAGCGGAGAACACTCAACATAAATGCCCCCATGGGAAGCTGGGAATATGATGACACATTGTTTCATCACCAGGAGATGTGGTGGCCATTCCTCCGGGATGCACTGACTCTCTGAGAAACAAATCACAGTCCACAAATGTGATTCAGATCTCTGCTTCAGCTGAAGATTGCAGTCATTCATCATGTGGACGACGGACATCGTATCTTTATCTCCAGTATCTGTACATTCTAAGAATAAGAAACGAGCAACCTTTGGTTTCATCGACATTACTGACTCCATATCTGTTTTTAACTGGCTCTCAATGCTTTACATCCAATTTCTCTGCTCCAGCTTGGATGTTTGAAATGGACTGAACAAACTTTCATACATACAAAAACAAAATAACTTAAAAAAGAAGAAACACTACAGTATATGGTCGCTTAACTTTGTGAAATAAATATTAGATTTACTGTTTCAACTGTGGCTAAAACTGCTGTGATTTCATTATCTGTACAACTTGAGACATTGTCAAAGTATAATGATCCCGATTTAGAAGAAATGTTTTTAGATCAATATCACACTGGTAATGACACAAATACCAGCGGTGAGTTTTCCTGGTCAAAGACTCACATTATAAGGGTTTACTTCCTTGAAATCTTTGGGTGCCGAGTAGTTTTTAATGTTTCCAAGTAACTTTCCCATGATACTTTGTGAATGTTTTGTGTTGCCTTGTTGCGTTACCTTTGTGTATTCGCTCTTATTCAACAAGCCTAATTGTGTTTGTGCGTGAATATACAGCAGGATGTTGTTAAAAGAAGCCACTGGAGCCTGTCAGATATTGAATTCAAAGCCGACTGTACTGTGAGTCAACAGTGTGAAGAGCGGAGGTCAGAGTCGTGGCTCCCACAGATGATTCATGCTGCTCTTTCTACCATGAAAATGATTCACCATTAAAACCACAACATGTCAGATTCAATCACTGTTGTGACAGAAACTAAAGATTAAAAACCCATTAAATCATTCTTTTCACCTTATTACTGTTGCCTCCCCCGTAATCATAGTCACTCTTTCCCTCATACGTTCACTCTTATCCTCCTTCCAGCAATATAATTCACCATATCTAATTAGACTCCAACCAAAAAATAATGAACTACAAACCTTGAGAAAAATAGTTCAACAATTTAACTTCAAAACCCACCGGTTACAGAACTCAAACACATTCAGTGTGTTGGCAACAAAATTCACAGATTTAGTTTCTCCCAGTTCCTATGGTTTACATCCAGCCCTGTCACCAGCACAAGCCTCTCATCCTTGAGTTGGTGTGTGTTTGCATCTGTGCGGATGTATTGTAGTTTGGCAGAGAAAAAAAGATTCCTGTGTAAAACAGCCATACATACAAACATCATCAGATACCCACCTTCATCCTAAGATTCTGGATGTAGAAAATAAATAATGGATTAGTAAAATGAAAAACACGACTGCAAAATCTGAATCTGTGTCACTCAAGAGAAAATCATTGGAACTACTAGACTGCAAGACATACAAGACATGAAATAAAATGGCAGGAGGCGCTTGTATCTTCCTTTAAGAAATGTAGGGACATTGGAATGTATGAAATACATACACATTCCGTCAGAAGTTTCATTTATGAACAGCACACTTCAATGTGCTTCAGATCATTTGTCGCTTCAGGTCATTTTGAGTCAAGGATCTTAAAAGAAAGTTGGTGAAATTGGTCAAATTCAGAACCAGATATTGGTAGTATTGGACGCCTAGTCATCAATTACTTACAGGGATGGTGATGAAAAGTACCGAAACGATAGCATTTTAGGGATGGGAATGAGACCAGGCTTACCTTATCCAAGGTTTGAAGAAAGGGAATGCCACCTTTTACTCTGGAACATGTGTTGATGATCTGAGAGGAACTGCAGAATCAGGAGATAACTATTAACCACCACTGGAATAGAGAATCCCTTTAAAGAGTCATTTGCCCAGTAACACCACTGTAGTCAAGTTCAATCCGTTCTCTAGTTCTATAATACATTATAGTGACTAATAAGGGGCAGTATGAGGAGGTTTATTATGAAATAGAAATGGGCTTGTCTAGTTCGTAGAAGACATAACAATATCTGCCCTTTTAATATTTGTCCTTAGCAGTTCGTTTGTGTGTTTTATTGCAGACCTGCTGAATGCTTTATGCGTATGAGCTCCCTCCTGCTGTGTTGGCAACTTACCTCTGGGTGTATAATTATAGCAGATGTAAATAGGTCACACGGTTTAGCTTCCTTCTACTAGTATGGATGTTTCTGTTAAGAAGGGTTCCACCTGAGTCTCTCCATTCTTTCCCATCTGATATCCATTCTTCCATCTATCTCTTTATAAATTCCTGTTCCCCTCCCCACCTCCTGTATTATATTTCCTTGGACGCATGCGTACCAAAGCTGAGTACCGTTTATTGAAGATGTTTCAAAATGCCAGTAAAGATACTCCAGAAGAGATTCTTTGCTATACACAAATGAAAACATATTTTTATGACTTAGCTTTAGAGTAGAAATAATTAATTAGACACTGAAAAATCGGTGAAATTATGGAATTGTCATCGCCACCAAAGCTGATGCTGTGTCCGCAGTGGATACTTCACGTTAACGCAATAACTCAAAGTTTTCCATGGAATTTTATACCCCCATAGACTTAAGTGCAGGAACAACTGGATTAATTTGGGGGAACTTTGTTTGTGAAAAAAATTGTTGTTACTAGGATACTACATAAATTTTGTGCAAATGAATGGAGTCGAGGAGAACACTTAAAGCTAATGTTTTACTCACTAGGGGGAGCTTTTTTCAACAAAAAACTCAGTTTTTTAGACCTGACATTTAACTTCATAAGTTCAATCAGGGGATTACTTGTACAACAGAGGGCATTGTTTTTTTTTTCGGGAATATACTGTCGCTGTTGGGAACGACAGTGTAGGTCTGGTTTTAAATCAAAATCAATGTTATAAAATGCAAAATATCACTGACCACATGAGGAAAGTGATGTTCTAATATCATAGGTGGTTCTATACATAAAATACATGCTGACTTTAACAAGGAATGCAAGTATGAGGCAGAAAACAATTTTTTTTTTCTGGATTAGATCAACTTGAGTATTTTTTTGTCATAATGTAATGTATCAGTGTAGAATCAGCACTATATTCATCCAGAACTGGTCCTATAGAGCTTCAATCCTCAATGATGCCATTCAGTACCCATTTTTTCCCTGTACCTTAATCTCTCCTTTTGTCCAGTGAGGAGTCACTCAATGCTGTCAAAAATATCCATTTCCTCCAAAAATGTACCTTGTTATTGACGGCTTTAAACACACTGGCAGTGCTGGTGTCATGGTTAGATCTTATGCAAATTCATGCAAATTTGCATTTAGAATTTTTATTTTGTTCATTATTTGACATCTGTTGTGTGTTAAGACTTCAACACCCACAAAATATTCCATTTCTAATTATATTTAACACCAAACACTTGACCATTCTCACATTCACAAGCCGAAAGCAGAAAATATTTAATTTGTTTTTATTAATAAATGAGTTCATTTGTTCCCAAAAATTTCCACAGATACATTTTTATTGATTATTCAAGAACGTTCATTTGTATTCTCTTCCTCCTCCTCCATCTTTCTGTTGTTGTATGTCAGCCATTGATTTAATATATCTTCATATTTTATGTCTCATATAAATTTTTGATATTTGTTTTTCTTGGTGAGTAGATCAGCCTTCTGTGCTGAGAAGCCTCGGGCTCACTGCAAGCCATAAATCTGCCTGGATGAGTTGTATACAATATGGGTGCAGGGTTCTATGTAATACAGATGGATAAAGCCAAGGACAAGCGTCTTCTCCTCCCTGGGGGAGGCGACGTGGAAGGACTGAGATTCCTAAACTGTGTAGTATGACCCCTGACCCTGAGGGAGTTTCAGTGCCTCTGCTCCACAGTGACTGTTTCTCCAAACAGTGCTGTTTTTTTGTAAGCTTTGTAAAAACGATTGCATATTCAACATTAGAAAATTTATGTATTAATTTACTGAATGAAGAAAGGAAGGAAGGAATCCAGTTAGACAAAGTTAAGAGAGCCAGAATCTGCCGAAAGTGAGGCTTTTATATAATTTATCATTGCTATTTGTTAGTAAAATTACCGTTACACTGTATAAAATAACATTGAAATGATTTTTAAATTAATATTTTTAGGATATGGAACGAAGTAAAGGGATTTCCATTCATTTGAATGGGGAAATTTGTTTCGGCTTACAAGTTTTTCGTTTTGCGAGCAAGGTCTTGGCTCGTAAACGGAGGTACCACTGTACATGTTTCCACCAATCTATCCCAATACGTCTGCTGTCCCCTCTCTGATGACTGGGTGATAGTGACGCTAAATTAAGACATTATGTGTGGTACTTATGTTAAGTCTGTAAGTCATCACCTAGGGTGCATTACGAGATGGAATAAAACATATATCTTCTCATCTTTGCACCCCGTCTTTCCTCAATTTGTCTTCATTCATCTCCGCTCAGCAGTGTTCCGAGCTGAGGAAATTCACTGATGGCTGAGAGACTTGGGTTTGTGCCGCCTCCAGCCAGTCTGATTTACTATAACCCGCCAAACTACTTTAATGGAGCTGTCAAACATGCTGTACATTACTCAAATATTCACAACCTTGGGCATGGACTGGGTGCATGTACTTGGAAGTCTATGTAGGCTATGCTTGAGTAACAGCAGCCATAATCGTTAAAGTTTTAATGAAGCCGAGATCCAGGTACAGATTGAAATATATCTGCCTTCTCAACCAAGCTGCTGTCAGGGGTGTCACTAAAAAGATGCTTGTGTATGATGCCCGATACATGATCAAAATTCATCTCACATGCCTCAATTCCATTGACATTAAGTCAACAAACTATCCTATCTTCTCAGACAACAAGGGTATATCCCAGAAATGGCCCCAGTGCACTACGTAAAATATGATTTATACAAGATTTATCTCTCTGTGTCCATTCACATTCACCAAATTTGGACATTATCTGACCAACGCTTAAGAATTTATGTCCGAAAACTTTTTCAGATTAAGCTCCGCCTAGTGTGGAAAATATACAACCGATCTATCCCAAAAACAAGCCTGTTCTTCCTCCCACTAACGTCTATGTAGGATTAGAATTGTAAAATAATCCATTAAATAGTTTTTATGTGTTAATTATCGCATTTAACACGACCCATTTGCAGCTGTGGCGGTAGTGGGTGACGATTCCAATATCCCTGACTTTTCGGGATGTGGTGTCTGCGTATTCAACCGGTCACCTTGTGTATGGATCAGTTATGACTATTTGATACATTATGCATTATGAGACCATTGAGGTGAGGTTGTGAAAAGAAAGGTTCCACAATCAGACAATTATGAATCTGAACCATAAAGCCATCAAGGGAGGGTAGTAGAGTTACTTGACTTGTACATAAAAGACATACTGATGCGTCTCTAATGCCTTATAAATACTTTTATTTAACTTGTTGATGATGGCTGAAACGCTGAAAATTGGACTCAAAAGAAAACATAATGAGATAATGACGGCACAAATATAACCGTCAGTGCTGTACAGCCCTACTTGAAGGATGTAACGGCAGTGATGGGAGTGATGAACGGTGGGATAAGAGCTCAACAATTTTGAAATGATGGTTTGGCTGTTAGAATAATTAACATGAGCTTTGGATGGGCCAGTGGGCGGGAAAGGAAAACAAAATATGCTTCCTGTCTTGGATGCATTGCGATGCGAGAACCAATGTCCTGAACACGACACCATCACTTTGAGCTGCTGTCACAGCCGTGGTAAACACACTCCATGAGGAACATTATTCCTTTTCATTTATAGACTAGCTTAATATTTTCTGTTAACATTTACGATTACTATACTTATATTTAACAAGTTAAGTCTGGTTTTATATTTGCATGATACCCCTTTTATTGGAATTTTACCTAAATAAGACTTTCATCTGGGACTGCATTTTTTATTTCTTTAATTATTCATTTTATTGAATTTATTAATTCCTTATTTATTCATTTTTGTGCTCATTTATCTCTTTCTATCTCAGCCAAAACAAACATTTTAATAAAAATTTCTAGATAATCCCAATGCGGTTTATGTGGCTGAATGTCCGAAAGTGTACAAATACAAGACAGACCCCCCTGACCCCCCCCTAAACAAATATATATATTACAAATCTTATATTTTTCATGTTAATGAACTAATGCCATGTTGTTACCCAAAATAACCTGCACTGTAAGATCCATATTAAAGATTATGGTTATTAACAATAAAGTTTAATCTTTCGAGGACAGAGAAGTGACTTTTTAGCTTCTTTCTAATTATTTCATGATCTCGGACAAATGCGTATAGGAAGATTTGTCTTGATGCGGCAATGACCGTACTTTTTTTCTTCTGCGGATGTCATTTTGAAATTGTTTACTGTGAAGAATATCTGATTATCTGTCTTAAAGAATTTCTCCTTGACAGGTTTTGTTGAAATCCCTGCAAGATCTTAGATCCCGTCTCACTCCTGCCCCTTCGGTTCCACTCAGTTAATCAGCATCACTAAATTGACTATCTAACCTCAGTTTCTCTAAACAGCTTCCAGGACGAGCTGCCAAAAGCAACAACTTACAAACTACTTTTGAAATTAACTACCAAAGCCAGCGCCCCTAAATTGGCTGCAGGTTGATCAATGAAAAGCAACAGACCTAAATAACTGTGAAAGTGAACAGTGGTCGTAATTATAATGGCGAATGAAAAGGTTTTTTTTCAAAAGCGCTGTCATGCAGACAAAGAAACTCTATTTCAGAGAAGCATCATTAACATGAGCTCTGTGAACTTGTCTCGGTTTAGCACAGCTGTGAGAGTTCAGTTTTGTCCTAAAATGTTAAAACAAATCAAAGCTCAATTCAAGTACAGGTCCCTGAGAGGTCTTCTTAAGCAGTCTGCGTAGTCTAAGAAGCTCGCATTATCATACCTAGATAAACTTTTCCGGTGAGCACTCACTCAACCCAAAGCTTTGCTTCATGAATATAATTGAACCGATTCCTATAATATTAAAAACTGGAAATAAGAGCCAGTGGAACAAAAGTTACATTACCAAACTTTCTTTGAAGAGTATGACAGGCAGTTTTCTCTGCGTTTACGTTGACTGTGTTCTAGTACGGTAGATCTGCTGCCCTGGCTGCTGCTACAATTGTTCCTGAAAGGTTTCCATTTGAATTTTAAATTCAGCTTTTTGTCTTTGAACACACCCACTGAAACTGGTTGTTGTCTTGAAGCCAACATCTGTTCCCACTGTCTCTGCTGTTGTGGAAGAAAAACACGTCATTAGGGAGCAACAAGACAACTGAAATTATTTATTCGTTTGTGTTTGTGCACATACGTGTTCGTGTGTGTGTGTGTGTGTGTGTGTGTGTGTGTGTGTGTAATCTGATATGACACCTCATCAGTGACTGAATTTTCATCTTCAGTGGTGTGTAATTCTGGAGTTTTGAAAGGGAAGCAGCCATAACCTGCGAGGTATCCAGGAGAGTAACCATCTGCTCTGCCTGTTTGTTCACGTGTGTGTGTGTGTGTGTGTTTTCCTCATCGCTCATTGCGCAAGCTAAATGCACTGTGTCAGAAGAGGGTATTAATTAAGACGTTAGCATGTGACATGGAACACTCAAGGAAAAATATGCATTGTGTGTGTGTGTGTGTTTGTGTGTGCCTGTGTGATGTTTGCAACCTGAAATAATAATGGAAACAGAGATAGGTGGTCTGTACAGGACCACAACAGAGAGAGGGACAAATTAAAAACAATTATGCACAGCTAGGCAGTTCATTTGTGACCTTGGAAACACTAGCTGACAAAACAATCTCCTCATCACCAAATGACCTTCCTGTAAATGCCGCGGTTTTATTATGCAGTACGGCAAAGTGTTTTTTTTGTATAGCACCATGTAGACTCAAGAGAATTCAGAGTGTTTTTTCCTGAGCCAGGGGAATGCATTAAAAAGAAAACCGACAGCATGTTTTAATTTGCATTTAATGACGAAGAAAATACGAGCACTTACCTGAATGTGTCGGTTTTATTAGAAAGTCACTGTAAACAATCATGTTTTCAGACCTAATTTAATGAGTTCCCTCCTTACAAGGATGGCAATCTTACACTGGAAGCCCATGCTGTAGAATGATGCAAATAAAGAATCCTAAAACCGGTGCTACATAACCAGAGAAAGAGGGCTGGAGCCTATCTCAGCTGGCATTGACGAGAGGAGGGTCAAACCCTTGACAAGCAGCCATTCACATCAACACGTTATATCGATAATAGCTTTGTCCTTTTGTGATTTTGGTTAACCGTCTCTGCTCATTTATTCTCCATAAGTACCAAGCACTCTAGAATATGTTTCTGGAAACAAAAATAGGCAATGCAGTAATAATATAGCATATTTGATCAGGATGTTTTTTTTGGGATCAAAACTGCCTTTTTCTACTTTTATCTTCCAGCATCGTGGTGGGACAGGATGTGGTTCAACTTCCAACAACAGCCCTATGACATGTCATCTGGACAAATAACTAAAATGTCATGTTCTTTTGCACATACAGTCCTACCCACATCACACCGATATAAAGCTGGTTGAGCTTTTTTCAGAAGCTTGTCCAAAAGGCGGGGATTAATCTACAAACTAAAACCTGCTTCATTTTGCTGGGATCTGATCCTTTTGGACGCTGACTAGGCATGTCCCACAACACATGAGGGTGTGGATGCATCATAAAGTAAATCAGAGCTGTATTCTGGCCCAAGACCCTTAAGTTCTTTCTAGTGAAGTAATAGGATTGTAAAATCTCTGCTCTGACACACAGTAAGCTACTGCTGTGATTTAAGGACTGCCGTAATGTGTTCCGTTTTCTTGCTGTTAGTGAGCAGCATTTTGGAAGAGCTGTAGCCGTCTGATTGATTTTTTACTCAGACCTTTGAAGACAGAAGTACAATAGTCCGGTCTACTGAATTTGAATGCTTAGAAAAGTTAATCTCTTTCTTATTTAGACAGAAAGTTTCATATTTATGAGACTGTTGAAAATTAGGTCCCCAATTACACCAACGCTTTATCTTATGTTTTTGATTTTGGTGCCATGCGATCCAGGAAAAAAAGAATTATAAAATGTTTGTTTTTGTTTAATTAGTCAATAAGTTTCCAGCTACTCTAAACAATCTCCTGAATCTGCAATGCTCATTATAAACCCCAAAACTCCATTATCAGGATTAAAATGAAACATTTGATTGCAGTCTTCAAACTGAATGCTTATGTGAATGAAAAAATATGGTCAAGCTGTTCTGCATCACATCTTCTGTTGAAAGATGAAACAATCAATAATGTTGTTTATTCTCAACACAAATAAATATGAAGATTCTGAATCTAAAACTTAATTCTCACACATAATTTGCCCATTCGTATCCAGTCATTAAAAATAAATAAATAAATATAAATAAATAATTGGATTGAGAAGGAAAGTTCAGGTAACCGTTGATGGATTGTATCATCCAAAGGACCGTTGCTGCAGGAACAATACGTGTGTTTCCAGCTGTGACAAGTGTCTCCACATCTCTGTGAGAGGATGGTGAGATGATTTATGTCTGGGAGCACTCAGAGCAGCCTGGTACACACAATATAACACTGTCAGGGTCCATTCAGTTGCCCGGGTTGAGAGAGAAGTGACGTCTCGCAGTCAGGGCAGCAGACATCCCCACATAAGAGAGGTTACAAAACCGTGACTTCTGCTGCTGGATTATTACAAATTATATGGCCGGAAAAAGAGATGTAGCTGAGCAGAACAGTGGGAAGAGAACCCGGGGAACTTGAGGGCACCAGGCTGCAAAAACCCCACCTACACATTTACATTCAACAGTATCTGAGCATGAGGAGAGGGTCCAAAATATAGCACGATACCATATACCAATAAGAAAAGTTCAGATAATCATAATTTGGCACTTGTAAAAGTCACTCAGATACTTATGCTTGACCATTTTTCCAGCTTCAAAAACATCAACTTCAGGACAAAATATTCACCTACTGCATAATATAACCTGCCTGAGTGATGGAGATGTTAATCTGGCTTCAACTGTCAGTGGTTTTAATTTTATGCCACACGTTGTCATTAATATCTACCTTTATGTCAAACCTGCACTGGATTCATTGTATCACAGATGGCAAATTGTTAAATCAAGCAATGGGTCTTCCAAGATCAATGAAAAGAATGAACGGATTTGGATTGAAAAAAGCTTCAACATGAATTTATAATACTTCAATCACAGAGTTTTTAGCAGCTGTCCAGGAGTCATGTCACCAAAGTCTGTGAACAGCCAAAATTAAATCGAGTAACAACTAAAGATGATTCCTTTCTCACAGAGAGAGACTGTAATTAATTTACAGTCCGACTCTAATTTTGTAAATCTTCTGCGTATTCCATTGTCATTTTAGGAGTGGGGATGTTTTAGGAAGCTAATCTCCCCTTTGTACTGTCTGTTGATTTAGTCACAATGCTGCTAGCAGTGATAGTAAACTGCTAATCTGGAGTTATGTATGTTAGTCGTAAAGTCATCACAGGCTCAGCTCACAGCCCAGGGCTCTCCCTAGCCTTGGTTTAAGAGCGAGCAGTGTTACTATCCCTCGCAAATGTCTGAGTCATTGCATAAAAGTGTGATTAATTCAAAAAAGACCAACATAAGCATGTTTGGAGATAATATTCTGAGTGCTGTTGTCTGTTTCCCTTCAGGTTAGAAACTAAGGGCAAATTCAAGGATGGATCAGGGCCACAGACTTAATGGATGCCAATGTCTGTTGATTGGTTGGTCCCTAAGTTATCTCAAACACTACAGGATGGGCTGGTATCAGATGTGATTTTGTCTGGGGAAACTAAACAACGGGCCTCACATAGACCATTGTCTCCTAAGAGGTAGGCCAAATCAGTCGAGTGAAACCCAGCACCAGGTTAACAACACACAGAGCATCAACACCTCGGTCGAAGCACAACCAGACACAGACCAGTCCTGAGCCCAAGCAGACACTCTGGCAGATACAGTGCTGAAACTTCACGGCTTGTAAAAACCAAGCCCTCTATATTGAATCTGCCTCTGGTCGTCACCTGGCACCTCCCTGACAGGTGGAATTATAAATACTCTTCGCACCAGTAACAGTTTCAAATTTGAATTGATTCAATGGGTCCCTTCAGTCTTCGTTCTACTTGTTCCTATTGATAATAAGGTAATACAAGCACGATACAACATTTTTCAGTTTTGTATCAGTGTGGTAATAATCTGTGGATTAGAGATTTCTTACAATAGTATTTAGTCTCATTTGTAACCTTTCAGTGTCTGTGCTCCTTCTTTTGTGATGAAAATGATTTCTCATTTTTTCTTAACTGCTTTCAGGAATGCTACCCTACGTTATTATTTAAAATTAAATACTTGAATATCTGTGATATGCTCCTTATGGGGATTAAAACATTGATAGATTCAGCACAAAGACTAAAATGGTAGGCCTCCTGTGAATAACATGGTTCAGTGTGTAAACTTCTCCCTGCCCACGTAAAGTGAGAGGCATCATGAATATTTAACACGCATTAATACCATCAGATATTAATCTCAGCAGCCTGGTCCGGAAGTCAATACCATCAACGAGAAGTGCTGAGTGTCACCCTATGTCATGCATTTTTAATGGACTCCAACACCTACCACGCCCGAGGTAGCTCACTTAACAAACATACTAATCGACACTAACACAGCATTACAAAATCTCCCACAAACACCACTGGTACAGGAGTGTACATATGTACAGATCACAATCCTGGTCTTTTTTCTACAGATGAAATACAAACTGTAGCGAACAGGATCATGCTTTCAATATTTATTCCTGCTCTAAACTGCACTTAAACTGCAGCCTATCGAGTCATGACAGGCGATCAGAGAAAGAGAAAAAATGAGTAATTCAGTGTGAAATGAGGTGTTAACAGCGGTGGAGGATTATTCTGTTTGTGTGTTCATACAGATAATTACATTAACCAAACAGGCAGTTGTAATAGAAGTGAGTCACAGCTTGTAGCACAGTGCAGGATCAATAACCCGGATCATTAATAGACTCGTCGATATGTTTCTGCCACTGACTGAATGACTGGAATGAGTGGACGAGAGCAGCCAGTGTCAGTTTTTAGACCAGTGTTTCTCAACTGGGGGTCTGGTTAGGAGTACTCCAAGGGGTCTATGAGGTTTTTTTTAATGTCCTGTATTGATCGTAATATAATAATATACATATACAAACCGTAATACGTTTTATAAAATACAAATTTAAGTCCAATAACCCCATTTGTTATTATTATTTGGTATTCAGCATTCTGTTTTAATGAAACTGTTAATTGTAAGCAATAAAAACATTTGTTTTCACATAGGAGTTGGAGATTGCGATACCGAATGAGAGGTGAAAAACGACAAAATTGCTGTTTAAAAACTCTCAGCCTTACAAAACAGGTTAAAGAAAAGAAAAGAAAAGAATTGTGTCACTGTTCATTTTCAACTACAAAAATTCTATTTGAACTATGTCAAAAAATGGGTTTGTCTCGAATTTAGTAACAGTTATTAAACATGTGAAATGTAGCATGAAAGTGTTAATTGAATTAATTAATCAGAGAGTAATGGCATAGCAATTCTCTCAGGGGGTTCATTACTGAAAATGTTTGATAATCACTTCATAGAAAACACAGACCAACCAAAACATTACATAGTTATTGACTACAGATCAATCAGCAGGGCAAGACCCTCAATTTCATTTTTAAGACTACTGGGACTTGTTGAGGCGCAGCTAAATGAAACAGCCTTTGTGCGTGAAATATTGACAAAACAAAAAAAACTGAAAAATGTGTTTATTAAATGGTTATATTGTACTAGCTCACTCTTGTTAATAGGATATAATTGCTATTTAGTATCTAGTCCGTTCAATGATTGAATCCGAAACTTAGTTTAGTGATATTTAAAAAAAAGATTATGATCTAAATTATATCTTAATTTTCTGTCCAATGTTGCACAAAGATGCAAAAACTAAAGATTCAATAAACCACTCAGGAGTTTCAAACCATCTCTAGATTCAGTGGACTAAATGACAGTAAGGCCATCTGATGGTTTTCATGTGAATGAATCAGTCGGCGTTTGCGGAGTGTATTTTCCTGCCGTAACCGGACTGGTTTAGGCCGGTCGTGGTCAGCTGAGTCCAGAGACTTTTTCATGGTGGTTTGTTCAATTATGGTGTTTTTGACAACAACAGACCTTTTTATCAAACCCAACCACTGCCATTCAAGTGAGGATGATCCACATGTTTCAACTAAGTCTAATGATGTAGGTGGTGATTCTAATAATAATAATAATAATAATACATTTAATTTATAACGCACTTTAACTTTTGGATCAAATCTCAAAGTGCTACAAAGTAAAAGCAGAATAAAAGCATCAATAAAAATAAAATAATAACTATATAAAAACATGACAAAAAGCAGCAATGTTAATTAAAGCTTTAGGTTCTGCTAAAAAGGAAAGTTTTAAGTCCTTTTTTAAATGTGTTAGTCATCTGTGGAGCCCTCAGATGGCCAGGGAGGGCATTCCACAGACGAGGGGCAGCAGAACAGAGGGCCCGATCACACATGGTGCTGAGCTTAGTCCGGGGAAGGAGGAGGCGGTATGAGTGGGTAGAACGGAGGGATCGTGTTGAGGTCAGTAGAGGGAGTAGTTATTTTAGGTAGGGCGGTGCGTTGCCATGGATGCACTGGTGAGTGAGGAGAGAGATCTTATAATCAATCCTGGTGGAGATGGGAAGCCAATGAAGGGAATGAGGAACGGGGGTGATGTGTTTGTGTTTACGAACTCTCATCAGGATCCTTGCAGCACTGTTTTTAACATACTGAAGTCTTTGAAGACTTTTATCAGGGATTCCTGATAAAAGATTACTGTAACGCACTGGTGAGAAGTGCGTTACAGTAATCCAGTCTGGAGGAGACGAACGCGTGGACCAGCTTTTCAGCATCACTCAAGGTGAGTGAAGAACGGAGTTTGGAAATATTTCTGAGATGATGAAAGGAGATATTGCAGATGTGGGATTCAAAAGTGAGTTGAGGGTGGAATCTTACGCCGAGGTTGGTGACTGATAAAGAGAGGGGAATGTCGTGACCAGAAAAAAATGGAGGAAGACTGGGTCTGATGTGGGGTGCCAATTGCTTCGGTTTTGGAGCTGTTCAACTGGAGAAAGTTGTTTTTCATCCACACCTTTATCTCCTACAGACAAGCGCGGAGAGTTGACAGGGTAGTTGATGATGACGATGAGGATGGAGAGGCTGCGGAGGAACATGTGTCAGTTTTTATGTAGATTTGCATGTCATCAGCGTAGTAATGGAATGAGAGTCCATATCGACTGATGACATGGCCAAGGGGGAGCATGTACAGTATGAAGAGAATGGGGCCAAGGACTGATCCCTGGGGGACCCAACAGGTGACGGTGTGTGTCCGGGACCTTGAACTTCCAAGGGAAACATATACTGTTCTGTCGGTGAAGCAGGATTGAAACCAATTTTGGGCGGTGGCAGTGAGTCCAGTGGTGTGATGTAGGCGGTGTAGAAGTATTCCATGGTCAACAGTGTCGAAGGCAGCAGACAAATCAAGGAGAATCAGGAGGGAAGGTGAACCAGCATCTGCTGCCATCTGTAGGTCATTTGTGACTCTAAGCAGAGCTGTTTCTGTGCTGTGGGCGGAGCGGAAACCAGACTGAAAGGTTTCA
>VRLP01008410.1:0-16828 GCA_009660295.1 Lophius piscatorius
AGAACCTCCTGGAGAAAGAACCCCCTGGAAAAAGAACCTGCTGAAGAAAGAACCTCCTGGAGAAAGAACCCCCTGGAGAAAGAACCTCCTGGAAAAAGAACCTCCTGGAGAAAGAACCCCCTGGAGAAAGAACCTCCTGGAAAAAGAACCTGCTGAAGAAAGAACCTCCTGGAGAAAGAACCCCCTGGAGAAAGAACCTCCTGGAAAAAGAACCTCCCGGAGAAAGAACCCCCTGTGAGGACAGACGTGTAGAAGTCGGTACCTGCTGATGATCTTGTGTCTGTGAATGCAGTCTTTGGAGTGAGCCCACAGTAAGAACGTCTGCGGGAGAAACGGGCCGTTAGTTACCTCTGAGTGACTTAAAGACACTAAAGGATCAAATTCATTCAAAGACATTTCCCTCAGATGATTCTGTCGTATAAAAAACTAATTAAAGGGGATGAAAATTCACCAACAGAGTCCTGTAAATATTAATATACATTATTTTATATTTGCATTCATGTTACATCGGGAGGATTTTGTTTCAAACATTTAAATTTTGCTTTTATGAAACGATTCAAGAAACTGAAACTAAGGACGAAGCTGTGAGGAACTTTCCAGCGTCTTTAAATGTATTGAACAAATTCATTCTGCTGATTGTTTAAATATGAAATATGAAATTAATGATCTATTAAAACTTACAATTGTACTTTTGAATTGGTTCCGGCTGAGACGTCTTACCTCTTGACCTTACATGACCTTACATGACCTTTCCTGACCTTACATGACCTTTCCTGACCTTACATGACCTTACATGACCTTTCCTGACCTTTCCTGACCTTACATGACCTTACATGACCTTTCCTGACCTTTCCTGACCTTACATGACCTTACATGACCTTTCCTGACCTTGCTCACTGACTCCACTCGTTTCATTTCTCTTTTATGTCACGTGATGAACTCCATTAAATGCTGAGAATCACTTGGATGAAAGTTCTAACTTCTCAGGGTTCGGGTGTTTCGGTTCTGTCTCTAGAGGAGGGTCCACGTCGAGGTGCCGGCCGGTGAAGGTGACCGGCTGTTACCTGGAGTGTCAGAAAAGGAGCTTCTATGAAGGGCGCGATGATGGCGGCGGCGGGCCGACACGCCCGCGTGCTGAGCAGGAAACCCGTCTTACAGACGCAGAGCAGCAGACTGACGGCGGCGAACAGCAGGAGGACCACTGAGCAGGAGAGAGGAGGAACATTCACCACACAGCCCAGGTGTCTCCTGGTCTTTAGGTTCTGGTACTTACAGGTGACGGTGACTCCCCCAGCGTGGTGGTCTTTATGTGGACAGGTGTCAGGCTGGGTCCTGGCCCACAGCAGGTACCACAGCATCCACATCAAACCCACCCCCATCAGCAGCAGAATGAACAGCTGGTTCTCCTGGTGCTTCATGCCGCTGGAGCTGAGAACCTGTCCGGCCACCAGAGCAGCTCCCAGAACCACAATGTTCAGACCCAGCAGACCAGAGACCAGGCCCCTGCCACTGGGAGCCGGAACCGACATCGGGTCCCACCCAGGCTCCTGGATCTGATGCTCTGGGCTGATGGCTGGTTCGTCACTGGGTGGGTTTTCAGGCGTCCCCCAGGAACCCAGTTCTGTGAGTCCATGACCAGAACTCATTCTCACCTTCTCTGCTCTTCTTCTAAAAACCCCTTTGAGCTTCTCTCAGCCTCCGTAGTCCCTTCAACCTCTGCCGAGTTCTGCTGTCCAACATGTGGAGGCTTGAGTCTGCTGGCAGACCTTCAGACCAGACCGGCGGTACCGGTGTGGGTGCGGTCACAACGATGGCATTCATAACGGCACACCTTCCACAGCAAAAGCAGCAGGTATCAAGTTCTCGCTCCTGTTTACCTTTTCTTCGACGTGAGGTGCTACTTGGACTTTAACCCGACAAAATCATCTGGACAGAGTTTGTTTAGTGGACCTGACTGAGCAGAGCAGAACTTCTGTTAATCTACAACCCGCTTTTCTTCAAGGCATTATTTTACTTTGAAAGGGTTTATCAGCTGGGCTCTGTGCCATGAAGACTCACTGTTTGATTTAAACTCCCACCAGGAAGTGACTTTTAAAATGTGACCTGTCTTATCGGGCAGA
The DNA here is from genome assembly GCA_009660295.1 of Lophius piscatorius. NCBI lineage: Eukaryota > Metazoa > Chordata > Actinopteri > Lophiiformes > Lophiidae > Lophius > Lophius piscatorius. The sequence goes on from VRLP01008410.1 coordinate 2,121, forward strand.
ACCTGATGATCCGCTCCAAACTCTCTTCATCTTCATTCTGCACAGCTGCATTTCTATTCCTCCAGAAAAGTTTCCACTTATTTACGTTTTTCGGTTCGGTGAGACCCTTAAACTTCAGCTTGAGCGGTTTTAATGGAGAAATAGGCTGTAAATAAATATGTTTGATTAAGGTTACACTATTCCTGCGTCTGCTACAAAGACCGTTTGTTTTGTGTGACGTCACTCATTCCAGACTCACACGGGTTCTGACGCTGCAGCAGAAAAAAACCTGGCAGCAAACAAAGACTTGAACTGATATGTGTGTGTTTGCCGGCTGAGGTGTGTGTGGCTGCAGCTCAACATTCTTGTTTTCTCACGATGATTGACAGGTGAGTCTCTGATGGGAGAACCGCCGCTTAGAAGAAGAACCTCAGAAAATCGTCGCATAATGCAACTCTGACAATGAATTGACATCGTTCATCATCATCTAAAGTGAAAAGAGGAATCATTAAAAGATGCTTACTCAGCAGAAACGTAAAAATGGGCGGGTCTTGAGTTTAAGAGGCGAAACTTTGTCTTTTCTGAACACTGCAGGTTTTCAGTGGCGCTTAAAATCTACGATCTCCCCAATAATCCTTCTAAATAACAAACATACAAACAAACATTTGCAGGCTGTGAGCAGCCAAATCATTACGACCGCTGAGCTCTTCAGCTCGAACGGTTCAGTCAGAACTCTTTGTGGGTTTCCGGCCCAGTGGAGTAAAGTTCGATCACGTACTGCCTGCTCAAATATGTGCTTCATGTGCATCAGCCATCTTCTCCTCTCAGGTAAACCTGAGCCTGAAGGATCCAGAGAGTTCGGTCGTTTGTCGGTGGAACAATAATAAGTCACCTGATGATTGGTCTTCAACTCATCAACAGAACAATGAGAGTTCTAGTGGTCGTGAAGTGTTTTCAGTTCCGTGAGGAGGGAGAACCTTCTCCTTACAGGTGACCCAGAAACACAACCCATCTGACGTCACTCGCAGGTAAACCTCACTCTGTCCTTTTGTGAAGACTGCAGAACCACACTCTCATCCACCCGGCCCAATGTGGTCGAACGCTGATTCCATGAAATGGTTGAAAGATGAGTAAATAACTCCTCCGTGTGAAAAGTTTCATCATGCAGCGAACAGCTGAGCGACTTTAATATTTTACTGACTTTTATTGTTATTCTATTTATGACGTCACGTCAATAATACATAATGACTCTATTCTATTCCCACACTCAAAGTCTTTAATCTTTTCCAGTACAACTAAAGGGGGCGTGTCTACGGAGCGATTACTCAGAAACACGCCTCGCGTCGGTCTCCTAGCAACCGGACCGTCAGCCCGCCTCGCGCCTCCGGTCGTCCGTCCTCCGGAGCGTCACAGACAGAACGTCTCCTAAATAACGGGCCGAACCCTCCGGGACCCTTCATGGAACCGGACTTAGAGTGAGGCGAGGGCGCCGTCATGAACGACCGGTACCACCGGGCGGCCCGGGACGGCTACCTGGTCGTGCTGAAGGAGGCGACGCGGAAGGAGCTGAACGCACCGGATGAGGATGGGATGACACCGACCTTATGGGCCGCCTACCACGGAAACCCGGAGGCTCTGCGGCTGATCGTGGCGAGAGGGTGAGCGCAGACGGACCGGTCCATTCTAGTCATCGTTTCTCCTCCCTGTTCTCCAGAACTCCCAGTGTCTGAAAACTAAACTCAAGTCTGTTTAATGGAGTCTGAGTTCTGAGATTCTCATGTTCCGACCGTGAAACTTCAGAACCAGCGAACATCATAATTCTGCTGATGCCGCGGCTGGTTCCGTCGCGTCACCGACTTTGGATTTGATTAGAAGGATTGGATTAAAATGTTTCACATCTTCAAACTCGGTTTAACTTTAAAACACGGAATACTAGTTTTAAATAAAAGGTCTTTGTCCCTTCAGATAAATAATTCTGATGTTTACTCATTATTAAACATTGTAGAATCAGTTTTTCTGACCCGTCCCTGGGGAGCAGTGAGCAGAACCTGAGAAGTGAGCTTCTGTTTGGGTTTGGACCCCTTGTTCCTCCTGAGCTACAGCTGACCCAAACCAGCAGACCTGGTGGCCGGGGTCAACTGCTGAGCACGCCTCCAATGACTGGTGATGGAATTTTGACCCATTCCTCTTTGCAGACCTTCTACGGGTCAGAAACCGTGTTTGGTTTTTGGAGGATGAGCTGCTCCTTTCTGGTCCGGCGCAGCACCTCAGTGGGGTTCTGGTCCAGACTTTGCTTAGGCCACTCCAAGCAAAGACTTTTATTCCTCCTGAACTTTTCCAAGGTAGATGTACTCCTCGGCGTGGGTCATGGTCCTGAGATGACCCAGTACTGCTTGACCTTCAGAGCACAGACTGGAGACCCGACGTGACCCTTCACCCCTGCAGGCCCGACAGGTTAAAGTTTGACTCCTTTGTCTGTTGAAACTGGTCCCAGACGTTCTGGAGGTTGTCATGGCGTGTTGAGACGAGCTTTAATGTTGTTGCGGTTCTACAGTGGCTCCAGGGACGCCGTGTTTACCCAGCGTCTGGTGGAGACCCGATCTCCGACCTTCACCAGGATGCTTTCTTTAGAACCTCTGTGACTTCCTGAACGAGCTTTTTCGTGGTCTTACTGGAATTTTGGAAGGTCAGCCACTTCTGGGAAGGTTCGTTGTTGTTCCAGGTCTTCTCCACTGCTGGATGATGTGGGTCTGTGGGTCTCTGGATCTGTGGATCTGTGGGTCTGTGGATCCAGTCATGAGTTTGCTTGTTTGCACACGGACCTGGTGTTAGAGAGGAGGAATCATGTAAACTTGTATTTTGTCTTTACTCAGGACGCTTAAACTTCGTCTCATTGAAGACCAGAACCATTTAATGTTAGAAACACGCAAACAGGAGGAACCAGGACCAGGGGTCCGGTGCTTGTTCACAGCACTGTGGGCCCCCGCCCCGTTTCTAATCTAATCAGTGTGGATGACCTTCAACTCTTCCGGCCTGATTACGGAGAAGGTCGCCTGCAGTCGAGCGTCAAACGTGAGAACATAAATCTGCTCCACGGAGAGGCTGAAGATCCGAGGCAGGATAACGTCCTACTTAATCGACACACGGTTCAGGCTGATCCAGCACACAGCCGACCAGAACCACTGCAGTCTGAGTTCTGTTAAGCTACATTCATATCAATTCATTCCTGACTGGGTCTAATGTTGAACCAGTCAAGCAGCAGCTTTGATCTTTTCAATATAATTATGAGGGTCGAGGAGTAAATCTTTGTCCTAGCTAATTCATTTCAAGTGAAGTCCGACCCGTGAAGCCCGTTCGGTGAGGCAGTTTGTCATCCTGCTGGTGGCGGGTTCATGAGGCGAGCAGTGAAGCAGAGCGGTGGAGTTTGATGAAAGAAAGGTCACGGCGATGGATGGGCTGATTTCATCACATGGCCGTCCTCAGAGGGGGCGGGGCCGAGTGGAAAGGAAGCAAGAACACTGACTAGAACCGGGCCGCCAGGTCAGAGTTCACTTAAGCTTTTTCCTCACTTTATTGACTGATGTGGTTCTGATTTCTCTCTCTTTTAATTATTAATATTAGAAGCATTTTACTACGGAACCTTTTAACTAATACAAAATTAGCTGCTTGAGACGCCAAAGTAGTAGTTATGTATGAAATGTAACTAAAAGAGGTGAAAGAATGATAGAGGTACTGTGAAGCCCGGGTCAAATGGAGCACATGGCTGCATCATTCATGTCTGCAGAGGGGCAACAACACAGAACACGGTTCTGCCATATTTTGGTTTAAAAAGATGCTGCGGTTCGATCGGACACCACTAAGACTGTAATTATAACCATTCTAGAACTGGTTCTGTCTCATGACGCTGAGGATAAAGGATAAACAGCTCATTAGCATAAAGGTGTAAAGTGTGTAAGTGCTGCCCTCTGCTGGCCGGTGGAGGCATCGCCTCTACCTGCTGGTGGCTGTCCTCAACACACCGGACCCCTGAGGTAGAATATTTGACCTGTGGAGGAGCAGATGGAAGCAGCAGCTTTGAGTTTGTTCCCACAGAGAACAGAGAAGGTTTTTCTGCCAGAGTCCGTTTCAATCATGTGACGTGTGATGGAAGGTTTGATTTGTCCCTGAGGGCCATAAACAGAACCACAGCGTCATGTAGTTCACAGCATGGGGGTCTCCACCGTATGATATGTAAGTCTCTTCATTAAGCTGTCTTTCAGAATCTATGTCTTAATCTAAGATGAATATTAGTTCAAAACAAACACGATTTCTTCAAACATCCATCTATTCATTCATATCTCATCACAGGAGGGCTGGAGCCCACCCCAGCTGACAGATTGGGCGAGATCACCTGCTGGCTTTGGAGCCAGAACCTTCAGAACCTTCTGCTGCACATTTGTTCAGACGGTATAACTTATATAATAAGAAACCGTCCTCGCGTCTTCAGCGAATAAACCAGAGGCATTCTTATTTTTGGCGTTTTTCTTAAACAAACAAACCAACGAAGAAGAAAGTGTGCTGATATGAGGGATCGTTGGGCGTCTCTCTGGTACGGCTGAACTTTACTGCTGTCATTCATTACGACTCTTAAACTTGAGAAGTTATTGTCTTACTCATAAAAGAAGAAATCCATCCTTTTTTCCTTCCATATAATGAAGAGTTAAAATCAAGCTCAATATCCGCCTGAGTATCTCACTACTACAAAGACCTATTGTATAATTATTAGATGGCTTCTCTAAGGCTAAACTCGCTCCACATACACGTTTATTTTATTTCTTTTTAGGACTCATTTGTCACTTTTCTGAATTTGTCTTTTTAGTACTTCACATGTTGTATTTGTAGAAGTTTGAGCCTGGGAGCTGCAGAAGGTCGCGACCCTCTTTATCATCGTGACCTTCTCACGGGATGATTCCAGCGGACGGACGGAACGAGAGATGAGGTTCTGAATGTTAAGATAAACCATATTTGATCTGAAACGGACGAGATGTTTGGAGCCGCCTGCTTGAGGCGGTCAGGACCTGAGACCAGGGTCCTTCCTGTCGCAGCAGGAGTCTCTGTGGGTGTGTCCTAAAGAAGTCTCCAGGCGTGGGATAAATTATGCAAAGTCACCTGCGTCATCTTTGACCTGCAGGCCCTCAATTATTGACGGGGGCTCCGCCGGCCGAGTGTGGAGGGAAAACGGGACGAGGCGGGACTTTGGTTCTTTAAAAACACCGTTTATGCGTTTCTATGAGGGACAGTCGACGAGCGACATGAGTTTCATTAAAGTGTAATAAATGTGTATAAAATAAGCCAAAGTTGTTGAAGAATAAGAAGGTGTTGTTGAGCTGTTGATGCTGGGTCTGCTTTCCTGGTACCACAGTGATATTTCCATCATGTGGATCCAGCAGGCTGCAGGTTCCAGCCCCCGCCGTTTCACCGGCTGGGAAAAAGAGCGTAAACTCCATCATGACGCCGTTTGGTCCGAAAGTCAGGATTTTTGTCACCATCCGCTAATCTTTCAATCATTTGACAGGATGAATGGCCGGTCAGAGGTCGCGGGGTCAAAGCTCGATGGACTTGATTCTAGTATCAACATTTCTCCAGTCAAACAATCCTTGCGTTCCGATCTGGAAACAAACATTGGTTTAATAGAACGGCAGAGGAGTGGACTGGTACCGGTGCTGCTTTACTGATTCAGAACATTAAAGGTAAAGAAACGGAGAAAGATCTCTCAAATATTGTCTTCAGATTTCTTCTGTCATCCGACCAACAGGCCAGAAACGCCAGAGGGTCCGGACTTAAAGTCTGTTATTTACATGGATTCAGTTTTTTCTTTTTATCTGGGACTTTAAACCAAACAAAGATACACACACACACACACACACACACACACACACACGCACACACACGTACAGATTCTCTCTCACGTACACACACACAGACAGAGACTCTCTCTCACACACACAGACTCTCTCACACACACGCACACACACACACACACACAGACAGAGACTCTCTCACACACAGACACGCACACGCACACACACACTCTCTCTCACGCACACACACACACACAGACTCTCTCTCTCACACACACACACACAGACTCTCTCTCTTCTCTCTCTCTCACTCACTCACTCACTCACTCACACACACACACACAGATCATTTCAGGTCCCTGAGTCGTCTCACTTCTTAGCTTCATTCTGGATCAGCTGAGGTTGATCCTGGATTAAATCTGGACCAAACCGGTTGCTTGCGGGGAAATCCCTCTTTAATGTTTCAGAGTTTATCTTCAGTCAGTGAGAGTGTGTGTGTGTGAGAGTCTGTGTGTGTGTCTGTGTCAAATAATAACTGAATACACACACACAGACTCACACACACACACACATACAGACTCTCACACACACATACTCTCACACACACACTCAGACACACACACACACGTTCAACATATAGAATCTGATCAAACAGGATGTTTATATTTTGTTATTCCCAACAGTGGATCACTCGTGCGTCTGGTTTTGGGTTTATGACGTCGCTGCAGGAGAACTTTTCTCTCACGGTTCATGAAAATAAGATCTTAGAGTCGTTTATATCAGTGTTCCTGTTATTGCAGCACATATGATTGTCCTCAGATTTATAATCAAATGTTCATTCATTAGTAGAATACAGTAGAACCGTCTGGGTTTCAAACGTTACCTACCAGAACCCCGGATACTGAACGTGTGGTGAGAGGTCGGTTTTTGGCCACTAGGGGTCAGGAGAACCAGCTGAAAACAACAACGACGATGTAATATGATGAGCTTGTGTACAGAACCTTATTTTGTTTTGATTATAGGATGTTCCTTAATACCTGAAGACCAGAAAGCCTCTTCAGTCTGTTTTAGTTCTGGTTTGTTCTCCACCTACTCCTGAGGAAACGGATCTTCAACGTTCTAATCGTGTCTCCTGAGAATAAAGGGTTAAGGAATGAAGCAGCGGGCTGAAAAACTGAAGGGTCAATCCGGAGGTGCTGCAGAGTTGAGGAGGAGGCCTTCTAACTTAATTCATGATCTTTAAACTTTGTTAGATTAATTGTGTCTTGGAGTGGCGGTTGATGGTTGTGTCACATAAATGTCCTGAAGCGCCGCAGTAAATCTGGAGAAAGATGCAAATAATATTTCACATTGTTTAGAGTTATTTGTAAAGATACTCTGTGTGATAACAGATCCAACATCTTGTCTTCCCATCTGTCTTGAAGAGGAGATCCAGACAAGTGTGACATCTGGGGCAACACGCCGCTTCACCTGGCCGCTGCCAACGGTCACCACCCCTGCCTCTCCTTCCTGGTGGCCTTCGGTGCCAACGTGTGGTGTCTGGACAATGACTACCACACGCCGCTGGACATGGCCGCCACCAAGGGACACATGGACTGCGTTCGCTACCTGGACTCCATCGCCGCCAAGCAGATCACCCTCAATCCCAAGCTGGTCAGCAAACTCAAGGACAGAGCGTTCCGGGCGGCAGAGCGCCGGATCAAGGAGTGTGCGAAGCTCCAGCAGAAGCATCGTGAACGTATGGAGAGGAGGTTCATGAAGGAGTCGGCCACTTCAGACAACTCGGATGCTATTAGCTTCTCAAGCTACACCAGCGGCAGCACACTGAGCCGCAGGTTCAACACTGTCACCTCCAGCATGCCGTACTCGCAGGTGGGAATGTTCTCGCCCCTCCTTTCCCTGTTCTCCGCTAAGAGTGTCAGTCACAGCGAAAAGATGGAATGTGATGATAGAAAAAATGTAGAATATTAGCAGATAAGAGATCTAATAAGTCATTTCAGTCTCGGGCGGGAGGTCAGCTGGTCACACCAGAATCTCAGAATCTGGAGTTTCAACATTTCTAGTGTTTGAATTCAAGTTAGTTTATTTGTTCAGTCATTTTGTGGCATCTAGAAACTCTTCTTAGTTCTTGATGCGTATTGTGTACTCTTCCTTCCAGGCAACCCTGCATTCCACTGCCCAGGGCAAGGCCAAGATACAGAAGAAGCTGGAGAAGAAGAAGCAGGTTGATGGAACCTTCAAGATCTACGAGGATGGGAGGAAAAGCGTGCGCTCGTTGTCCGGCCTTCAGCTCGGCAATGATGTCATGTTTCTCAAACAGGGAACTTACGCCCACCCTAAGGATCACTCGCGTCTCAACATCCGCGATATGTTCCCCCGGGACCACCACGACGATGCTGACACCATCTCCCGTGCCATGAGCGACCCGGGCCTCCACGAGGCGGCGTGTTCAGAGATCAGTGCCGACTCTGGACGGGATTCCCTGTTTACTCGACCCGGACTCGGCACCATGGTGTTCAGGAGGAACTATTTGAGTGGAGACGTGTTTGATACCGGGGCGCGGGATGGAGGGAGTGTGGCGGGGAGTGAACCTGTGGGTCGGACGCCTACTGCTCGTCTACGAGGACATCTACCTCCACGTACACCCAGCTTCGATGAAGACAGTGTCGGCAGCGCCATGAGCCTACAAGAGAGGAACCTTCAGGAGTTGCCCTGGGAGGAGACTGAGGTAGAGTTGGATCAGGACCTGGAGGGCAGTCCCCTGGAGGCCTTCCTGGCTTCTCAAAGACTCAGTGAGTTCTTGCAGATCTTCAGGAGGGAGAAGATTGACCTGCAGGCTCTGATACTTTGTTCGGACCAGGACCTCACCAGCATCCATATCCCTTTGGGCCCCAGGAAAAAGCTCCTGGATGCCTGCAAGAGACGTGTGGACGCTCTGGATGAACCAGGGGCCATGGAGGACAGGGAGCTGTGAGGGAGTGGACTGATGCCGTTTACTTAGGCAGGACTTTGTAACTTATAAATAAATATTGATGTCTCCATTTGTTTGCATGCGTCATAAGTATTGATGTCATTTCCGAGAGAAGACATAAAACAGCAGAAGAACTGGAAGCTCAGTCTTGTACTGGCTCGGTGGCGTCATCTAGTGGCGACCTGTGATGCATGGGCGGAGCTTAGAAGGATGGAAGCCCTCTCACGGAGATATCACCATCTATGATGTCATGTATGATGTTGATTTGACTTTATGATGTTTGTTCACAGGATGAACTCAGAGGAGACGCTGCTGGTTCCGGTCAGTAGAATTAGTCCATCCTGCCGTCAGTCGGTCCCTGAAGGCGACCCGGACTCTAGACGTCTGTTTCATTAACACCCTGTTTTCATTCCAAACGTAACTCCATGAACGCGATGTTTCTCCTCTTTGGACACTTTTCTGACTTTACAGACTCCATGAAGATAAACGGCATTATTCTGGATAAAGACCCAGACTGACTGACTTGCTCTGCAAACACTGTTGCAATGCCAGAACCGGTGTGGAGATAAGGTTCTTATCTCGGGTTCCTGCGGGCGTGTTTGGTTCCACTGGCTGAGAATGACGGACCACAGAACAACCGTACTGACTTTTATTAGAATAAAGAGAAACTTCTCCTGTGAGTAGGTTTTATTTACCAGCTGCTGTTTGCTGAGTTAGTGTTCTACCTCAGAACCACTCCTGTGCCATGACCCGATCCGTCGGCACACAAAGATTGACAGTGATGGGAGGTTTAGTGCTTCAAAGAAAAACAAGCTGGGGGGATGTAAGCAGAGCTGTCAGGCTGCCTGGGGTTCTTATGTTCCCTCCTCAGCAGAACCTGCCGTCCTGCTGAGCTCAGATCCACACAGAACCGTCTAAGAGCATTCCCCGGCGCCCAGCGCTCCGGCTCGTCTCCAGATGAAAGCTGGGTTTATAGTGTGTGTGTGTGTGTGTGTGTGTGTGTGTGTATATATACACACACACGATATATAAACGCTCCTCTGTGGCACACCAGCATCTTCTTTTTGCTCTGACCCCCCCTGTGAAGAAAGAACTGAGAAGCCAACATTAATCCACTCCGCCGCTCCTTCCTCCCCGTCCTTTCCCAGGACAAGAGCCAAGGTTAGAGATCTGGGAGGGGGCGGGGGACTGACACAATGAAACACGAGGGGACGAGCTGAATGTATGTGACACCACAGAGGAGAGGGAGGTGTTGTGAAGCGGCCCGTGAGAGGATTGTCGGATCCAGGTCACGTGACATTCTTCCATCTTCGGACTGGGGGACAAGAACCTCCACTGCTGCTGGACTGGATCTGAAGTCAGCTGACTGTGAGAGAAAGAGGGAACAGTGTGAGGGAGCTGAGGAGGAGGCGGTGGGAGAGGAGGGTCCACGGGGGTCTGGAATCAGCAGGAAGGGGGCGGGCCTCTCTGACAATGCTTCTCTCCAGTAAGGACTTTCACAATGCTAACTTTGACCTGTGGACTTTGTGCTCCGAGCCCAGAGGGTAGGGAGCGTTTAGCACCGGCGGCTCCCCAGAGGACAAGAACCACATGGTGACTTTGTTGTGAGCTGGTCATCAGGAGCTGACATGAAGAATGTTCCAGAGGAGTGGAGGGAAGGGCAGGAGGAGAGGGAAGGAGACGGGACGTTGGTGAGGAGGAGAGTGGTCTCGGAGCAGAGTGAAGGTATGAAGGGGGATGGGAGGAAGAACGGAGGGACAGGTGGAGAGGAGGTGGAGAAGGAGTCGCTGATGATGGAGCTGACGAGGCTGGTGCAGAAGATGGTGAAGGAGAGCAGCTGGTGGGAGAGGAAGGGGATCGATTGCAGCATCCTGGCTGCAGCCTTCTTCTGTCTGCCACCCGGTAAGCCTGAACTCTGGAAACCCGAGCCGCGGTTCTGGTCAACCGTGTGAAAGTTGATCAGTGGAGGATGAGTCGCACCTTTTTGTAGGTTTTATAGCTCAACTGTCTGCAGATAAAAAAACACCTTTGGTTCTTCATTGTTTCCACTGAAGCATCAGAGGATTAACTAGAAGAATCAAACCAGCCCAGAATGAAGCTGCAACCAAACCCAGATCTTCATGAACTGAGATGTCTGGATTCTTCCATGGTGTATATTATTGTTTATTACTAGTAGTAGTACTTCTATTATCTTCGCCTCGCTGTTTTAACTGGTAAACAATTCTTTACATTGACTTCATGTCTCCAGAATGTTCTGTCCATTGGTGTTTGAGCCCGTGGTTCTGTCAGTCCACAATGTTCAAACATTCACAGCGTGACTCCTGTTTCATGTTTAACGTGTAACTTAATCCTGTAGATGGGCCAGAACTCTGAACGGTGTCTCTGCGAGTGTCTGTCCCCGTTAGATTCTGTTCACAGGACGGACAAAGGCATCCACACTGGGTCTGAGGGCGCCGAGTCGCCGCTGTCTCGTTTCTCACCTCTCGACGGGCCGTAACTCCGTGGTTTACGGGGTTAAGGAAACCCGTCGTGTAAGCCCGGCTTCTGGGTCCAGACTGTTGTTGAGAGCCGCCCGGTGATGCAACTTTACAAGAATTATGTTCCGGGATCAGAGCGAGGCGGTTCCGTCACCAGACAGGAAGTCGGCCTTTATTTTTAACCCAATGAATGACAAATTAAAGCCGTACAGGATTAATAAGCATTCAAACCCAGACATGCAGGGTTCTGAGGCGTGCAGAAACCTGAGATGGAAGTAAAACCGGTCCAGTCATGTCATCATGAGGGTCCTGTGTGACGCCCAGCCGGTGGTCTCTGCCTGTCCCGGCCGGGAGTCACGCCGCTGCTGTGACGGCAGAAGTCGGTGGGCGCCTACAGCCGAGGCGACGGATTAGAAAACGTTTACGGTCCCAGAAAAGAAGAACTTTCAAGAAGCAGCAGTGAAGGTTTGTGGTCAGATCATCATCCAGGATGTCTTTGATCCTTCGGGACACAACAATCTGTAAACAGACATTGTTCAACTACAAAGGTCGTTTTGGGAGAGTTTCTAAAAACCTCATTGATCCTTTCAGTCCGGACCGGTTCTAACCGGGTCTTCAGCTGTAGAGTCATGTGATGAGAAGAAATAATGACTCTTATTACCGAACATTCTGACCTTCTCCAGAACCGCAGAGCAGCGACCTGAAGGCCCCTCGGGGGTTTCATCTCCATGCAGACCCTCACCTGCTGCAGCTTCAGCTCATCCAGGAGAAACCCTGAAAAGTCCTTCAGAACTTATGAAGCTCTCATCCGTTAGAAGAATCACAAAGTCCTCAGAGCCGTCGTCTGTGCAGAGTCCACTACCAACAAATACAAACAAAAGAATCCGTGTTATTCCAGACCCGAGTCTCAGTGTCTCCAACCGAGACCAAAACACAACTTCACTGATCCAAACTTCTGAAGTCTAGAAACACGTTTCTGTCAGGATGAGAAAATCCCCTGGTTCCGAAAATCTCTTTTGGTCCAGTGAACACACGACCCTCTAGAGGCTGTCTGCCAGAATCATCTGATCCCATGTTTGACGCCGGTCTAGATTTAATGGTCATGTAATAATAATAATAATAATAATACATTTAACTTTACATTTGGATCAAGTCTCAAAGTAAAAGCAGATAAAAGCATCAATAAGAATAAAATAATAACTATATAAAAGCCTGACCAAAAAGCAGCAATTTTAATTAAAGTTAAAGGTTCTGCTAAAAAGGAAAGTTTTAAGTCCCTTTTTTAAATGTGTCAGTCGTCTGTGGAGCCCTCAGATGGTCAGGGAGGGCACTCCACAGACGAGGTCATGTGATCCATTCTCGTTTTAGAAGCTTGCTTTAACATCATTTAACATGCTAATATTAGAGACACGCCCACCACGGAGGTTCTGAGAATCAGGTAGAAGGAGAAAAGTTTCAGTTGTTAAAACCCAGAGCGTCGGGTCGAACTTCTCCTCGGAGGAAGAAAAGGATCATCTTCACTCAACGAACCCTTTTTTTGATGGAATTAAACATTTTCCCAGACTGAATTAAGGATTTAGGAATAATCTATTTCACGTTTGTCCTGCTTCCTTCTCAGTGAGCAGGAGTCCCTGCGGCCCCCGGGGGCCACTGCTGGAATCATGTGGTTGAAGAACAGGCGGACTGAAAAGACAATAATAACAATAATAATTATAGATGACTGTCGGGGATGAAGGTTCTTAAAGTCCAGTCTAGATACCGTATGTTGTGGATTTGACGTAATCGTCGGTTCTCCATCTCGCAGCCTTCATCCTGCTGGGCTCCTCTCAGATCCTGGGCTTCGCCGCGGGGCTGCTGCTGATGGGCGTGGCTCACGCCGTCATCACCATCAAAGGGACTCATCTGGCCAGTCACGGGGCGCTGAGCGAGTCGCCGGCCTGGGGGAAGTTCTGGGCCATCTTCTTCATCGAGGTGAGGAATAAGACGAGACAACAGAACTTGTTCTGGGCGGATTATTATATAAAAGTTCCTTTAAACAATTCTGACGTGACCTTCATCAGGTGAAGGGACAGTTTGAATCTTAAGGAAGAGAAAATCCTCTCGTTCACTCTTTCACTGAGGGTGAGATGAGAAGAGTGAAAACATTCATGAAGCCGCTTTACTTCAGTCAGCAGAAAGAACGGAACCGGAGAAAGAACGGAACCGGAGAAAGAACGGCTCCTCCATCGACGGTACAAACCCAAAGAGCTTCACAGAATGACTGATAAATACGTTATCCAAACCCTAACCCTGAATATAAAGACTCTGATCAAATAATAGTTTACGGCTCAAAAATCTGCTACAAGCACCAGTAAAGATTAATAATTAATAAAGATTAACCTAGAAGCGCATTTTAGGCCGAGATGATAATATCAGAGGACCTTTGAACCTTGGATGAGGACATTCAGCTCTTCAAGTCAACAAAGCATCATCATCACCTTTACTCTTCTTCACCCGCGGTCTACTATCAGAAGGGTCAAGTTAAAAATAACAATAATAATAATAATAAAAGTCAGGGGGTCAACGGCAGCAGTCATCTCCCTGAATAATAATATTTGAGTTTGTTTAGTGATATTAACGTTATTTAGTGATTTTAACATTATTTTGTGATCTTAACATTATTTTGTGATTTTAACATTATTTTGTGATATGAACATTATTTTGTCATATTAACATTATTTTGTGATTTTAACATTATTTTGTGATATTAACAATTTTTTTGTGATCTTAACATTGTTTTGTGATTTTAACATTATTTTGTGATAACATTATTTTGTGATTTTAACATTATTTTGTGATTTTAACATTATTTTGTGATATTAACATTATTTTGATTCTAACATTATTTTGTGACAATTCTTTTTCTTCTGATTTTAACATTATTTTGTCAGATTAACAATTTTTTTGTGATATTAACATTATTTTGTGATTTTAACATTATTTTGTCATATTAACATTATTTTGTGATTTTAACATTATTTTGTGATTTTAACATTATTTTGTCATAATAACATTATTTTGTGATTTTAACATTATTTTGTGATATTAAAATTATTTTGTCATAGTAACATTATTTAGTGATATTAACATTATTTTGTGATATTAACATTATTTAGTGATTTTAACATTATTTTGTCATATTAACATTATTTTGGGATTTTAACATTATTTTGTCATATTAACATTATTTTGGGATTTTAACATTATTTTGTGATATTAACATTATTTTGATTCTAACATTATTTTGTGACAATTCTTTTTCTTCTGATTTTAACATTATTTTGTCATATTAACAATATTTTTGTGATATTAACATTATTTTGTGATTTTAACATTATTTTGTGATATTAACATTATTTTGTGATTTTAACATTATTTTGTCATAATAACATTATTTTGTGA
>VRLP01008411.1:0-16818 GCA_009660295.1 Lophius piscatorius
TGTGGTTCTTCTTCATGGATGTGGTTCTTCTTCATGAACTGGTTCTTCTTAATGGATGTGGTTCTTCTTCATGGATGTGGTTCTTCTTCATGAACTGGTTCTTCTTCATGGATGTGGTTCTTCTTCATGGATGTGGTTCTTCTTCATGGATGTGGTTCTTCTTCATGGATGTGGTTCTTCTTCATGAACTGGTTCTTCTTCATGGATGTGGTTCTTCTTCATGGATGTGGTTCTTCTTCATGAACTGGTTCTTCTTAATGGATGTGGTTCTTCTTCATGAACTGGTTCTTTTTCATGGATGTGGTTCTTCTTCATGGATGTGGTTCTTCTTCATGGATGCGGTTCTTCTTCATGGATGAGGTCATGGAGACAAGAAACTAAAACAATATAATGTAACAATAATTTCTCATCTGTTGGTCCGGTCCGGTTCAGATGAGTGGACCGTCAAGAATGTGTTCTGTTCTGATGTTTGCCTTGATTTATTCTTCCCTACATCCTTCTTTTGCCTCCTCTATCCTTCCCTCCCTCCTGATTCACTTCCTGTCCTTTTGTTTCCTCTCTCTCATCCTTAACTCCTCCTCCTCCGTCTCTCCCAGGAGCCTCGCCGGCCGTGGAGCCCCGCCCACCCCGACACACTCAGCGGCAAGCGGCCCCGAGACGACAGTCTCCTCCCACTCGTCATCCCCGTGTCCGTTCCGGTGCGACGACACCTCCCCTCCTCCCCCGACTCGGACGACGCGGTTCTGACATCCGGTTGGACCGCCCACAGGCCTGCAAACCCCCGGGAACCGGGACTCGCCGACCACAAGCCCTCTGTCATCGTCACGCGGCGGCGCTCGCTCAGGAATTCCTTGTCGGAGAGCTCAGACCAGGTGGGTCCAACCCGTTCTTCTGTGGGTCCACCTTCTCCTTCAGCCTGCGGTTAAATCTTTGTTCTGATGCCACGTCCCGCCACCAGCACCCGTGCCCTTCCCCCACCCATGCTCCCTGTCCCCCCCTCCCCCTTTCAGGCTGTGGGTCGTTCAGGGGTTTGGTGAACTGGGTCTTGGCCCAGATTGAGCAGATTAGGAGGGTTTAGGCCGCCATACTGGACATGGCGTTCGTACCGGGTGGGGGAGGGGCTCTCTTTCTGCTTCTGTCGGGTTGATGGCGATAAATTCAACCCTAAAAACAGTTTTTCTCTCGCCAGAATGGCGGCACGGAGGGAGAGAAGGATGACGACGGCAAAAAGTCCAAACGGCGCCCGCGGCCGGAACCCCTTTTCATCCCGCCGCCGAAGCCTGGTCTGTTCATCGCCCCGCCCATCTACTCCAGCATCACGCCGTACCAGAGCCACCTGCGCTCCCCAGTCCGCCTCTCCGACAACACCCTCGCCATTCCCCCGTATACTCCTCCGCCCATCCTCAGCCCGGTCCGCGAGGGCTCCGGCCTCTACTTCTCCACCTTCCTCTCCTCTGTGGCGGCGGCTGGCGGGCAGGGCCTGCCGCCGCCCGCCACGCCCAAGTCAGCAACGCGTAGCCTGTTGCGCTCCAGTAAGTCGAACCCACTCATGTTAACGCCACATAAACCTGTTTGATGATGTCACTAACGGAGTCTGTCGCCGCCCCTTCAGACAGCTGTGACATCACGCCGCCGGTTCTGACTGCCATGAGCGATGTGACGCCGGTCAGCATCGAGCCGTGAGTATTCTCCCGTTTCTACGATCTCTGATATTCACTGTCGCACACGTGACATGAGGGGGACCAATGACACGCGCTGAGAACCGACAAGGGGGCGGGTCCATCGGACCTCTCGCCATTTATGATTAACACACCGAACCAACGAACGAGAACAGACGGCGAGCTGCAGGACGAGAACATCAGAGCGTGAACATCAAAGCGGCCCAAGTGAAACTAAACAGAACCAGCCATAACATTATAACCAGTATCTTATCTGGTCTCCGTGGTTTTGGTCCGATCGTCTGATTATTGACGGACAGGAAGGAACTTTATGAAGACGTCAAACATTTACAGGGTCGGTGGACTCAAACGTGTCAGAGAAGGTTCTGTAGGTAGTCAATTTTAAAAATCTGTGTCCTCGGATCAGAACCAGGAGTAAGATTTTAATTCTGGAAATGCAGTTTATGGGATGCATCCTGAAACCTCTTCAGCGATTAGACAGGGCCGGGACTTCCCATGAGTCTCAGCGGGTCAACTCCCAAACAAACAGGCGCCGTTGCTCCTTGACTCCCTGGAAGAGAGACAGGAGGAGGAGGAGGAGTGAGGGGGGAGGAGTTAGGGGCAGTAGGAGGGGTGGGCATGTTTTAACACGACCTCAACGACGAGGTTTCTGGTTTCAGTCTGCAGGATTACGAGCCCGTCTTCCTGCCCTCCAGCAGAACCACGACCCGTTTGCTGCTTTAAGTCTTGATGTAAATTATGCAGAAGGTTGAGAGATTTCTGTGTTTTGAGTCCGTGTCTTCAGAACCGAGCTCTCGGCGCTCTTTAAAGATGACGAAGAGCAGACGATGAGCTCAGAGTGATCAAATGAATTCTGATGATGATGATGATGATGATGATGCTCGTGTCCCGTCTCCAGACGGATCAACATCGGGTCGCGGTATCAGGCGGAGGTGCCGGAGATGAGGCAGCGGGCGGCGCTGGAACTGGATCTTCATCGAGCCGAGCTGGTCTGGGCTCCGCCGGTTGAACTGGAGGAAAAACCTGAGTACTCGGAGAAAGGTAATAACGGGTCGTCACCAGAACCTGCGACCCAGCAGACAGGATGTCGGCGCTGTGAAAAAGAACTGGACCCCCTCCAGGTGTTTCTTAATTCAGTTTCTCAAACAGAACCGTCGGACCTTCTAACTAAATGTTCAAAACAACCGGAGTAAAGTTTACATGGAACAATGACACGATCATTAACCTGAGGGACAGAGGCTCCGCCCCCTTAAAGACAAAGGCGCCGCCCCCTTAAAGACAGAGTCTCAAAACGACCCACTGGTTTTAGGTGGACTAGACCCACCAGACCTGATCAGTACCAGCCCTGTTCAGCCTTCATATCTTCAGCAGACCATCTTCAGCAGCATGAAGTTGTCTCCTGGGTCTCACCATTAGCAGACTATGCCAAAATCAACAGAAATTCTAGAAGGTGGTTGGGGTCCATCAGTCTGGGAAGGGTTCAAAAGGTCTTTTAAGGTTCTGGGGCTCCACAGATCTGGACCTGAACCACCCTGAGGTGGGAGGTGGATAGTCTTCACACTGATTCAGGTTGTTTTATGGGAAATTTAGTCTGAAGATCCGACTCCGTCTGGTCTGAGACCCTCACAGAGGCTGGAGACACCAGGAGGGGCTTCCTTCAGATGAAGAGATGTTTGAGCTCAGTAGTCAGAAAGAGGATCTGAGAAGGTTCTGCTGTCCTTCCAGTGACCGACCTGATGCACCTGGCCTGTTCCAGTGTTCTCTGTGGGGGGGGCACCAACCAGGAGTTAGCCCACCACTGCTTGTTCCAGTGCAGAGGAGACATAATGGTGAGGATTCATTCATTCATTCATCCATTCATTCATATATGTTACGTCGTTGCACATATGCCACTTTTTTTAATGGTTCTCGGGTGAAAACCTTTCAGGGTTCTTGAATGGTGAGTTTTGAAGGAGCTGTAGCTCCTCCCAGAGGGCATTAGGGTTGAATGCTTGAGATGATGGTGATGATGGTGATGATGATGGTGATGATGATGATGGTGTTTGATGTGAGGACAGAGTTGCTTTGACTTCGTGACTGTGACCTTAGACCCCGGTTTGTTTCTCAGGCTGCGCTGTCCCTCCTGATGCTGACCCACCGGATCTTTCCAAAGTCTCATCAGCTGTCAAACTACCACTACTCAGGTGAGTCCACCTACCCCCACCCTGACGGGTCCACCTACCCCCACCCTGACGGGTCCACCTACCCCCACCCTGACGGGTCCACCTACCCCCACCCTGACGGGTCAACCTACCCCCACCCTGACGGGTCAGCCTACCACTACTCGGGCGAAGGCTGTGGTGATCTGATCTATTTCCATCAAAAATCCAAAAACCCAGCTGTCTGGATGAATCAGAACCACCGGCCCAGAGACAACTTTACTGAACTTTTGATTCTGTCCCTCAGCAGCTTTGGGGGCGGAGTCAGGATCTTTTTTCTGCTCCTGTGGAGTATTTTTGTTAGTTTGTTTTACTGACATGCTACTTTAGCTTAGCTCCTGGCCTCCATTGTGAGTAACTGCTAGCGTAGCATGTAGCCTGAGCCGCTGAAGGAGGAGCTGCATCAGTGAGAGGGGCAGCGGCGCTGTGGTGGTGGGCGACTGTGGAGGATTGTGGGAGGGGTTTACAGCATGTGGTTAATCCCACGCAGAAGACAGGGGAGTCATTGTTTACTGTGTGGGTGAGGTTTTAAGGCTGGGGGTTGGGGCTGCGGGGGTGAACTTGCGTCTCCACACTCTCAGATTTTGGTTGACTGTTTCTTAAACTGGCCTCTAAAACGCTGCATAAATCTTCTTTCTAAACTCCGCCCCCTTCAGGATCAGACAGCTGGAGTGCGGCTGAGAGACGCCTGTTCAACAAAGGCATCGCGGCGTACAAGAAGGACTTCTTCATGGTGCAGAAGCAGGTAGGGTCCGATTCCCACCAGAACCTCGTCACAAACGCTGCAAAAATAAACAATGTGGCAAAAAAAAACCATTTGATGAATAAAAGTCTTATTTAAAGATTTATTGATAACGACCTGTAGAGGGCAGCAGCACACTTCTGGGAACCTTCATGAAATACTGGGATATTTCCAGAAACTACTGGTTTCAGAGTTTTAGCAAGCTATGTAGCATGTTGCTAAGGTGCTTCAGATGACTGGCAGGGTTTTGAAGCTAACGTTAGTAAAAAATAGTAAACTAGCAACCGCAAGTCTAAATAATAATGATATGATGGCTCCAGACAGGCTAGCATTAGCTGCAGTCGTGCTAACATTAGCATGATATCAGGCTGCAAGCCGACTCGGGTCAGTTTCAGACATGCTTGCATTAGCTGTAGATGGCTAACTTTAGCATCATCTCAGGCAGCAGTCAAACTAACAAACTCCAGATGTGCTAGCATTAGCTGTTTGCGGTGCTAACCCCAGCAAAGTTGCTGTTTTGACATTACATTCAAAAAATGCCCTAAATGCGTAATTTATCAACTATTTATATATTTTCTGCGTCAGGATTGAATAATCAAAACATAAACGGTGATAATTATACTTGAGTTTTACAAAAACTACAAAAGGAAACACAAAATATACTTTTATGTAACTTTTGTCGGTACTTTAAATCCGGTAGCTTTGACGCGTCTGACAGCAGAAACGTGTTTATGGCGTCTTCCTCTGTTAGACACTTTCACATAAGGTTGTTTGTTTGTTTGTTTGTTTTCCTCACAGGTGGTCACTAAGTCGGTGGCTCAGTGCGTGGAGTTCTACTACACCTACAAGAGACACGTGAAGATCGGCCGCAACGGGACGCTGATCTTCGGCGAGTCGGATCCTCCGGAGGGGCGGAGCTCGGAGGAAGTGACGAACCAGAAGGTCAGAGACGCGTCGCGTCACGTCAGGACAGAAGGGATGAAAGTAGATTCTCTGTAAATCTTCTTCTTCATCTTCTTCTTCTTCTTCAGGTCTCGCACAGACTGGAGCCGCAGCCGGCGGAGGACAGCAGGAAGTGGGAAGGGTCAGCTGACAGGAAACAGGAAGTCGGCCCCGCCAGAGCGACGCACTCGCTGCAGTCTCAGACTCAGAACGTGAGTGGATCGCACGCGTCACGCCGCCGTGGTTTTGTTTACTGTAAACCACTAAAGAGTCTTTGTTTGTGTAAAACGAGACGATGAAGGAGGATAAAACAGGAAGTAAACAATCCTCCACATGTTCCTGGGGGTCTCCAGACTCATCCTCAAGAGTCTGCTGCCCCCTGCTGGTCAGTCCGGACCACGTGTTTGGGTTCGGCTGAAGATCAGCTGTTTGGATTGTGACAGGTCTTCCTGTCTGTCAGCAAACGATGACTCGGGAAAAAATCTGTTGTGAAAACAGGTTTCACAACATGACTCTGCGTGTTTGTCTAAAACTGACATGTGACCCCGAGTAACCTCTCTCTCCTCGCCACATCCTGCTAACAGGAAGTTGTCCTGTGTGCTGAAACATTCATTCCTTCATTCCTTCCTTGCTTCCTTGCTTCCTTCATTCCTTCATTCCTTCCTTCCTTCCTTCTGGTCGAACATCTAACAGTCTCTCCTCTGTCGTTCAGCCGGGGTCCGTCCTCATCATGAAAGGCCTGGAAGACACGGCGAGGGATCAGCCGCCGTCCAGAGTCCTCCACCCGCCTCCTCCGCCCTCCACCAAACCTCGCTACGACAGCAACCCGCGTAAACCCAGCCCCTCAGCGGGGAACAAAGGAGTCGCGGGTCAGGAGGGCGAGTTCCCCTGCAAGAAGTGCGGCAGGTGAGTGAGAGCTGGCAAATCTCCCAGCAGCCACTGCGGCCGTGTGTGGAGACGGATGTTTGGTTAAATAACACCCAGCGGGCCTGTTGGTACCAACCGTCTCCTAGCAACAGGAACACAGAGTAGTTAAGGTAGATCAGTCACCGCCACAGAGGCTGATCCGACGCGGCTTATCGTACCGTCAGCAGCCAGAGGAGGCTTTGATGTCACTCGTTTTGGGAACAGTTTAATTCCTGGTTGAAGCTTCAGATTCTGTGTCACATGCTGGGAGGTTCTGATATGACCCGTCATTACTGGCCCTCATCTTCAGGCTGAACTTTGACCTCAGCGGGGCGCAAAATAACTTTCAGCAAAGAACCGGCGTCAGAATTATGATTTTCATTTGAATCACTTCAGAGGCCAGTTTATGATGCATTCATGGGGAGTTGGAAAAATCAAACCTCATGAGAAACGAGCCGCAGAATTTGAGGTACCCTCTTAAACAGAATTCGTTCTGAAACGCCGTCTCTCGGATGCCCTCTGATGTGTGGCGCCCTGTCTTTGTGATCTTTGTGTCTTTTGCGTTTTAAATCTTTTTGAAGACATTTTGATGTGTTTTTCTTATTTCTGGAAACGGTTGCTAACGGCTACCAGCCGCCCCGGTGGGATCTGGCTATGAGCTAGAAGTACCGTTTCCATAGCGACGGTAAAATGCAGCAACTCCGTCACATTTTCAGGCTTCAAGTTTGTTTACTTCAAAATAATTCCGAGAAAATTAAAAATGGAATTTGATGTTTGCTGATACAATCATCCAAATGTAGTAAGACGCACGACGACAAAAAAACCTTCTCGGTCTCCGTGACGACAGGCTCCTCCCTCTCTCCTGCAGGATCTTCTACAAGGTGAAGAGCCGCAGCGCCCACATGAAGAGCCACGCCGAGCAGGAGAAGAAGGCCGCTGCGCTCAGACAGAAGGAGGCGGAGGACCGGGCCAAAGCAGCCGCCGCCGAGGCCGCCGCCCTCTTCGCCGCACAGCAGCAGAACGGGACCCGACAGGTGGGCGGGGACAGCACCAACGACGACTCGTCAGACGGGGAGGACGACGACGACGACGACGACTGGCAGTGAAGGGACCCGGATGTTCGTTCCCTCCCTTTGCTCCGCTTGAAGCCTTCGGGAGTTTTCCTCTCTTGGTCACAGGTTTTGCTCGCATCATAGCCACGACGCCACGCCACCGTCTCGTGTCGCCTCCCTCCGACGAGTAACTGGTTGGAGAGGCTTCATCTGACAGACGGATGGCGAAAATGTTTTTTCCGCCGCTCTCCTGCGGCGGCGGCTAAAAGCTTTTCCAGACGCATGTTTTGAAGCAGCTGGTTTCCTCGCCGCGAGCGTTGTGTGAATCCTTCGTCACTTTTCCCTGCTGGTCCTCACTGTCGATGCCTTCTGACGCTTTTTACCCTGAAATGACAATCAATCACTTTTACACTGTTGTTGTTTTTATAAATATATATAAATCTATAAATATACGCAGGTTAAAGTTTGCCGCCTGTGTGGTTCTACATGGTTATCGTTGTTTTTGTGAATATTCTTGTTAATGATTATTATTATTATTATTATTATTATTATTATCTTCTGGTTTTGGCTGCAATTTAATTGCTTTTCCGTATTTGTATGTTTTATTTAAACATAAATAACGCGACTCGCTGCCTGTTCATAACTATGAGATCTTTTATATTTTTTTTCCTTCTTTTGGAAGCCAGAGATGAAGAAAAGGCAGAAACGTTAACGTGCAATAGAACAAGCTGGCCCCTCCCCCTCTCCGTGACATCATCATGACAGACAGGAAGTCCCGCCTCGACCTCACCACGATGACGACAAACGACACGAAAACCTTTTTAAGATCATGACTTGATTAGGATTTCATAGAATTTATGAAGCTTCAAATGAAAAACGAGCCCAAGATCAGACGCCAACATTTATTTTATACAACGATCTCACAGCCAAAATATACAATTGTGTACTTTAGGATGCAGAAGAGGAATCTACAGATTCCAGCGGCGTTTAAACCTCATTTCTACGACGTTTAAGCTCAAAAGATATTGATAAAATATCACAGAAATGAGACAGCATCTCTGGAAGGGTGTACCTCAGGGGTCTGTGTTAGGACAACTTCTTTTATGACCGGTTTAAAATTCATCAACAAATCTGTTCTAATTGTTTGGTTGTCTGCAGATGATACTGTCTGTCTAAAAAAACAATGTTAAATATTTATTTACAAAAATCCTCATGACAGACGAGTCGGACGAAGGTCGTCTAAAGCCTAATTATTTTATATCGTTAGTTTATTTGCATAAAGGCATCGTCACATTTCAATAAAATGAAACCGCTGTTCTATAAATAGGTCTGTTGGCTGTAGCTAATTCGAAATAATAAATATTGTGAGACTAATATGAGGAAAAGGAGATTTTGGTAAACTCTAAACATTTTTTAAACAATCACAAAAATTTATTTTTCAAAGCTCAGATGGTTAAAATCTTTCAAACTGACTTCTGCAGGTTTTGATTTATTTTCGTTTATAAAATATGTAATGTTTCCATTTTACTGAGACGTCCCAGCCTGAGTTTACCTTTTTACTACAGACTTGAACGCATCATTAAATGACCGACAGAAAACGGGAGTAAAGAGGAACTCTTCTCCGTTTGCTGATATTTGGTGTCTAAATCAACTTTTACACAAATATTAATCATGAGGAAAAAATAAGCATAATCGAAACTTTAGTCAAACATTGGCGAAGAAGAATTTGAACTGTTACTATACCCTAAATATTCTCTTTTTCATGAATGGTGTGAATCTGTTGTTTTCTGGCAAGCCTGATGCTAATGGCTAGCGTTGACATCTCTGCGTCACTTCCGGTTTGGTTTAAAGAGTAATATTCTTTAAAATGTCACTCAACAGTTTCTCCACCAGTGAATCCTGCGTGTCTGCTCGGACTCTTAATGAGAAAAAGTTTTCCCCCTATTTCCTTTTTTGATTTACGTTTTTCTCTCTCTTCGTGAAAAGATGGACCGGAAGTCGCGGCTGTAAACTCGTCCAGACGATGAAGGGGATTTTATTTAGCTGAAGGTTAGATTAAATGTGTCGGACTGAGATTCCGTTGGACTTTCTAGCTATTTTCGTATCTGGGTCGACGCCAAACAAACGCTGAACGGGGATCGGAGCTTTTTACTACGTTGTAACTTATTCTTGTTTTTGATTTTTACCTGCCTGTGTTTTTAGTAATGATTTCTGAAGCAATGTATATTAAAGTTTTAAATGAAGCCTTTTTTGGTTCTGCTGGTTTCATTTCCTAATGGTCTGGTTCTGGAGAAGCTGTTGGAGCCCGAGAGAGCAGAGGAGGGCGCTGTTGAGCTAGGATCTCATTCTGAGGTCTCAGCGCTCCAGCGCCTCCTGCTCCACTTCCGGTTCCGGTCCAGTATCACCTGAAACCACTGAATTTAAACCTCTGGGATGAAGGACTACAAATAATGAAGGACATCCTTGTTTTGTCACTTCAGCTCAGAAATGGATCAAACAGAACCATGTCGATGAAAACTCACTGCAGAGCAGATTACAAATATTATAGGTTCTGACTCGCTAACCTGGAGGTCAGGCACTGATGGACCCACGGAACCGCACCATCTGCAAACAGCAGAGATGCTAACCTGTTGGAAACTGCTAATGCTGACAGTGTTGACAAATAAATGGAATCACTTCCTGCTTTTGAAGGTCCTCAGATTCACACCTGGATGCCAGAACTGGACCGTTTCACTCAGAACATCTGGACTCTGTGAGGTTTTATGAAGATGGAAGTTTGGTTCAACAAGAAGTGATTCTGGGACTCGGACACGGATGTAAATCATCTCTGCAGCAAAGACCTTCTTCATTTCTGATGTTCTCCAGCTGCTCTCAGGATTCTCCTCCACCTCATGCTGTTCTGGTTTTCTTTTCCCACAATGCCCCACTGCCCGCTCCGCCGCTGCATGTAGGCTAAGGGATGGCGCTTCCACTCATTTAATCACAGTCGTATCATTTTCACAGTAAAGGCTTGAAAGCTGCTGCAGTCGGTCAAAGTTACGACTGCTAACATTTCAGATCGCAAAGTTAACGGCAGAAACCCAACCCAGCTAAACTAGCTAGCTTAGCATCAGTTGGCTAATTGCTTCTAGCTGCTATTGTCATTAGCTATCTGGCAACCGTTGACAAATCCCGCTAGCTGCTATTGTTATTAGATAGCTAGCTAGCAACAGTTGGCCATTTGTTGTAGCTGCTGTTGTCATTAGCTACCTAGCAACAGACAAGCGATTTTGAAAATTGCCGGCTAAAAATGTCACGGCCACATCAGACATCAAAGCTGTGTTGATGCATTAGCTTATTTCGTTAGCTCCCTAGAGCTAATAATAATAATACATCAAATAGAAACGTTAGCCTCGTCCGTCTGGAAGTTGAAAACTATCCGATTCTTGAATCCTGGCGGTTTTAAAACACAAGCTCAAAAATGGTTTCATGAATAAACGATGTTTTTGTGTCTTTTACGTTTAATCTGAACCTCCTCTCTCACCAGCGGGACATAAAAGTCTGCCGGTGAACGTCTGAGGTTTCACCTCCGCCTCTGGTGGAAAGGAAACGCTCCGTTTCTGCGGCGTCACGTGAGACTTCCTGTTCACGGATGACGGTCTGAGAGTCGGTTTGATTCTTCAAGGATGTGAAATCTTCTTCTGCGTGACCTCTGACGTGACCTTTCACAGCTTTCAGAGAGACGACCAACGTTTTAACCCTCCAGCTTCACTTCCTCAAACTCGACTAAAATGTTTCCTTCTTAAAAAAAACACTGTAAAATATTCTACGTTCAAATCATTTCCCTCTGTCGTCGTATTGAGTTGAGAAGAGAGGACATGCAGGTGGTTGGAGTGAGACAGATGGGGGAGCAGCCTGAGGAAGACGAAGGAGGAGAAGATTATTATTTCAAGGTTCACTGAAGATAAAACGTCGGGTCGTTTTTAGTTTTCAGCGTTAAAGAGTGACGGACAAAGACGGGAGACGCGTCTCATCAAGCCGTAGATGATGACCTCCATCAGTCAGAAGGCTCCTCCTCCTCCTCCTCCTCCTCCTCCCCCTCCTCTGACAGAGAGTCTTTGTTGCAGAGATGAGCGAAGGCCAGGCGGTTGGCTGCTCCGCCCCTCTGTTGGGTCTTGTTTGTCTCCGTTGCCATGGTGTAGGCGGAGGAACGGTGGAGGCGGCGGCTGTTACATCATTCATGGACGGAAACTGAAGTTTGGTAACAGCCCATAAAAAACTTTTTTTTAAAAACCCAAAGAGGAAGAATCTGCAGAGATTCTGACTGCAACCCGACGGCATCACAGGCAGATGGAATATTAGCTTCATTAGCTAGTTAGCTTCTTAGCTTTGTCCAGAAAGAAGTGCGTAAAAGCCACAATCGTTGCCACTGTAGCTAACACAGTTAGCATCTTAGAACTAAAGACCCGCTGGTTCTGAACAACATTTCAATACTGTAGCTTGATTAGCTTGTTAGCTTCTGTTGAACAACCTCTCCAGAAACGGTTTTCATTTCTGTGACAAAAAGCCACAATCGTTGCCACTGTAGCTAACACAATTAGCATCTTAGAACTAAAGACTTGCTGGTTCCAAACAAAATTTCAATACTGTAGCTTGATTAGCTTACAACAGCTGATGAAATTTTCCGGCAACATTTCAGCCAGAAGAATTAAAAATTATGGGCTACCGATTTCGGTATAAAATGAAAGACCTAATGTTTCAAAATGGCTAACAATGTTAGCATTAGCTCAGCTTGATAACTAAAGTAAAACATCATCAAAAGTGATGGCTATCATTCCTGCTAGCAGAATATGTGTTAGCTAGTAACTCTATTGCTAACTCTCTCTGAAATCAAAGACTGATTTATAATTACCACAGGTATAAACGTTAGCTGAATTAGTTAGCGAGCTACAGTTGACCAAATTTTTCTTTAACTATTTTTGTCTCAGCTAGCGTTATTATTGGTCGTTAGCTAGAAATGCCATTTCCACCTATATCTGAAATCATATTCTTTTTTAGCATTAGCTTAGCATGAGTCCGAATGGATCACTATATGAATCAGCAAACACGATGCTTTAAATCGGAGACAGAACAAAAATGAGACAAATTTAAAACGTGTTTAATGTCCACTATCACAGACAGAATAAAACGTCTTCATTGGATTATTATGGGATACACAATCGTTTTTAAAGAATAGATCACAAACAATAAAAGCAGGGAAAACATTTCCTCTCGTCAGAAGTCGGTTTGTTTGCTGGTTTTTTATTGAGCGTTTGAGTGTCGGATTCTTCCATCCTGAGGAGAAGAAGACGGATACTTCACTGACAGTCCGACATCACGACGCCGTTTACAAAATGAAAATGTTGTCGCCGGATTTTACCTGTCTGTTAATATTTGTGGCTCTCGGCTCCACCGCGTCCAAATCCTGTGCAAATAAAAGCATGGGAAGACTTTTACTTTGGAAAGAGAATTTCCACAACTTCCTTCATTCAATGTAACAAATTGTTCAAGTATGGAAGAAGATTACGGCCACATTCTTTTTAGAGATGTGTCACATTTTCATCCCAAATGAGATTTTAAAGTTGGAATTCCTTGTTCATAAAATTCTATTCTCATAAATGGTGTTTTCAGAATGCTGAAATTCTTTGACAAAAGGAAAAATTGTATTCTGACATTAATCTCAGAATTATTCAAATATCTGAAATTGTTTTAATTCCAAAAAATTACTGATATTAAACAAAGATTTTTTTCTTTAAAGAGTCGAAAAAAAAGTTCTGAGAAAAACTCCAATATTTTTTATTCAGACTTGAAAAAAAATCCTCTTCCGTAGATTTATCACATTTGCCAACAACAAAGCAGCAATGTTGTCGTAGCTGCCAATATGGAAGAGGAAAAGGGCCATATGATTTTTTTTCTTCTTTATTAGCTAAGATTAAATCCCAGATTTTCATTTTTTAAAGTCAGAATTCTGATTTAAACTTAAATTTAATTTTAACATTTTTTTTAATTCAAATTTTAATCTCAGAATTCTGCCTTTTATTTTTTAAGAGAGGAAAAAGGACAGAATTGTGGAATTCTCTATTTATTCTCATAATTCTACAAGAACTGTTTTCATTTGGCCCTAATCCTCTTCCGTACATTTTTTTTACTGTCTTTTTTTTATGGAAGAGGAATAGGGCCACAAAGATTTTCTTTATTCTGATTTTTGGGCCCTAATCCTCTTCCATATTTTGACAGCGGCTGTTCCGGCTCAGATAAATTCTGGCCGTCACGCCTGCAGCAGCGGATTATTATTATTTTATTGTTATACAGACGTAAAAAGTAAAAAGTGTCTTCTCTGCTCACCTCCGGGTCCAAACAGGGCGCTGTAGCAGGGCTTGTTGCAGTACGGCTTACCTTCATGCTATCAGAGGAAGAGGAAGAGTTTTATTTTTATTAGCATCAACGTTTGAGACAAAAAACTCAAAAAAAAGGTCTAAAATCAACATTAATGTCAAATCTTGTTCTTCTGTAACTTTATTGTGAAAGGTAAGTGCAGGAAGTCTCTGTTTGTCAATCATTCCATTTGGCGAACATTTAAATAAAAACTTTATTCATGGCGCAGCTTTAAGAACAAACGGGACCACAGGCAGGAAACAGACGCGACAACAGGAAGCAGAAAAGCAGAAATGTGAACGATGGAGATGATAAGTTCAAAAAAAAGAAAGACGAGGCTGGGGGTCCGGCATCCCTCCTACCAATAGATCCACTATCCCACAAAGTTCATGTTATTCTACAGGGTTCTTGTGGGACCGGACCACAAGGACCAGCTGGATCCAGCCAGATTGTATTTTGGCTGTGAAATACCGCCTCTGTCCACCAGAGGGAGCGACATAAACGGATGTTCGTGTTAGAATCTAGTGGTAAAAATGAAGAAGAAGAAGAGGTCGACCTCATGAAGGGGATTTACGGTTTCATCATTGGACCCAAACAGACGTTGGTAGATTCAGGTCTAGGATCAGAGTGGAGGTCAAACCCACAGGGGGGCGCTGATCAGCCGCTTCTTCAGGTTTTCCTGAGAGCGGCGTTGGCGGAGGCGGGCAGTAAAAACATCAGGAACTTCCTGTCGGTCTCACCTCTGCATGGTTGCCGGACGTCAGCGTCTTGTTGCACTTGGCGCACTTCAGACACGGTCGGTGCCAGTCCGAACCCAGAGAACTCACCTTCTCCGCTGCAGGAAGAGCAGAAGATACAATCAGTGAGGAGTTCTACGCCGAAGGCTCCTTACCCCAGAACCTCCTGCGTTGTACAGAGCGCCCCCTAGTGAGTAAAACATGAACTATTACATTAAATATGATTGACAGCAGATGGATCTCCTCCAGTCCGTTCATCGGCACCAGATCTGGACTGAATCGGACCGGCGGTTGAGAAATTATGGCCTGAAAACGTTTGGAGATGAAGCGCCCCCTAGTGTCGGAAATATGCAAATCACCTTTCCCAAAATCGACCCTGTTCTTCCTCTCACAGAGGTCCGTGAGGGGATACGATTTGAAAACGATCCACGAGTTCGTTCTTGAGTTTTGGCGTTAACACGACGGAGATGATGATTCCGTGAGCCATAACATTATAACCACTGCCAGGTGAAGTCAGAACATGGATCTCCTAACCTCGGACCTCGGTGCCGTCTGTGGGCGGGATGTAAGGAGCAGGGACAGAACATTCTGTCCTGGAGACGATGATGACATCAGGAATATGGATGTCATGCCCCAGAACATTCTGGTACCTACAAAAGTGATGAAAGGAAGGACTTCCGGTTCCACCGAGGAGATTCTGCTAGTAACAAACAGGTCAAGGTTCTGACTCCGCCTCCAGATCTCAGTCCAGACCAGAATCTCTGGGTCAGATACTTGGAGGCTCCATCTCACAACTTTAACATCCCGGTACCAGATACCAGAGCAGAACCTCCGGAGGTCTGCTCAGGTCTGGGTAGATGACCCACATGGTTCTTCAGACATTCAGTTAATGAGTCTCAGACTGAAGTGGGAATCGGGTCAGAGAACATTCTGAGGGTGCGGTTCTCCAGGGTAAAGCGGGTCCAGAGGAATCCGCCCTCATAAAACTCTGATAAGCGGCGTCTTTATCTGAGGATCTGCTCAGAGGTCCATCAGGACCGCGGTCCAAATTAAACCTGATAAAACTTAATGAAGGTCCATAAAGTCCGGATCAGCAGAGGATCGGGATTAAATGTTCCGTTTTAAGGCAAAGCCTCCGAGCGCCTCAC
This sequence comes from Lophius piscatorius, assembly GCA_009660295.1. Taxonomy (NCBI): domain Eukaryota; kingdom Metazoa; phylum Chordata; class Actinopteri; order Lophiiformes; family Lophiidae; genus Lophius; species Lophius piscatorius. The sequence continues at coordinate 15,798 of VRLP01008411.1, forward strand.
AAAATATCTGGTCTAAAAATAACCGGCGGGTTATTTAGGCGATGGAAAGATGGCGAGCGGCTGGAATCATTCCTGCCCCCATTTAAAACAACAAACTTCTGCTTTGAGGAAACGCCGGGCTTTCGTCTGACAACCGGATCTCTGGTGCCGCTACCAGACAGAAAAGGATAAGATCTGCTCAACGCATCAACGCACGCCGGGCCCAGCGCCGTGGAGGCCGTCCAAGATCCACATCCAGCCCGAAAACATTCCAGCGGGCCGGATGGTCGGACATTTCCCTCATTCCATCCCAGAAAAGCTTCGTGGAGACGTTTCTGAACATCTAGTCTGGATCAGAACCGGCTGAGAAAACAGGAAGCAGCTGATGATTACAGATTTAAAGGGGCGGTCACGTGTTTATTCTCCCTGGGGATGAGGGTTGGATGGGAAAGTTGATGGTCTGATAGCATCGTTAGCTTAGCTTGGCAAAAAGACAAGGGGAAACAGCTAGCTTAGCATTAGCCAAAGGTAAACATATCCACAACGTCTCCTCACGCCGAATGCAGCGTTGAATTTACGCCTCGCTGTAATTTCCGGAATGTCGTCATGAGTTAGCTTAGCTTAGTAAAAAGACCAGGAAGGGATTCTGTCCTTCATCTTCGTCTTATTTAATATTTATCTGATTCCATCTGATGGATCAGCTTCAAGAGCAGGAATGTAATCAAATACTATTTTATTTATGAAGTAACTTAAGAAGTTACTAACATGTTAGCCAGGGGGCTAATAGCTAAACTAACCCCACCTTTTTATTCCATAGTTCTGTTACTACACAGTAACTGATTACTCTGTAAGTACACAGTTACTGATTACTCTGTAAGTACACAGTTACTGATTACTCTGTAAGTACACAGTTACTGATTACTCTGTTACTACACAGTAACTGATTACTCTGTAAGTACACAGTTACTGATTACTCTGTTACTACACAGTAACTGATTACTCTGTTACTACACAGTAACTGATTACTCTGTAAGTACACAGT